>CM076580.1:1533274589-1533537389 GCA_034641835.2 Pinus albicaulis | reverse complement strand
TTAGGGCAGAATACCTTTAGAAGTTTGAGATTCAAGTCTCTGAACCAATAGAGAAGTTTGTGATTCGAGCAGTTGCAAAGTTTGGCAGTCGAGACTCAACCAACTGAGTTTGATCATGATGAGAAGTTTCAAGTGATAATGTTGATCACTAATATCATATATGTAGATTTGTAGTAGGCCAATGGCCTCATAGCTTGTAGCATTGTTTTTGCACTCGGCGCCATTTTGATATATTAACCTTTACATGGTATATAAATGAGAAAACTTTGCATATTTTGTCTCTATTGTCTTAGAATCACGGTTGCAAATCTTAAAAGTAGTTTATTTATTATTTATTATTATTATTATTTTTTGGAATCTAGGCTTCTGTGATCCATAATATAAATTAGTAGAAATTCTTTCGGTAAAAATCACATGTAAAAGAACGTGGTCGACGCGTTTCGAACCAACCAATGTGGTTCATCATCGGGGCCCGATGATGAACCACAACGACCAGACATGGCACAGCGATCTTTTACATGTAGTGCGCGCATTAAATTATTATTTTTATTTATTAAAAAATAATTATTTGATGTATTTTTTTAAAAACCAGTTCATTTAGACTTGACCAGTACCGGTCACGGTCAGAAACCCGGTTCATTAGGTCCACCGATCCGGTCACTGGTTTCGGTTTTTTATACTCTGCCAGTGACTCATCCAGATCAGTCGAGACTTGTAAAGTGAGGTAAAACTCACATTTTTCTCTGTTGCCGAGGTTTTCCCTGTTGGGTGAGCAAGATTATGGCACCCTAGATGTACTTAGAATACTGCTGCTTAATAATAATAAACCCTCAGAACTGCTGCACCGGTTTTTCCGCATTGGGTTTTTTCCGGGGACATTTGTCCGAAAAATCTTGTGTGTCCTTTGTCATATGTGCGTGATGTTCAGTAAATGATTTGTATTTGTTTAGGCTGCTAGTTGTGTTTAGTTCGATATTTTTTGAAAATAACTAGTATAATTAAATCACAAGTAGAAGTAAATCGAGATATTGCAGTAGGGTTTCTGTAATTTTGTTTTCAGAAATTTTCACATTCTTTTCATCCAATACAATGGTTTCATTCTTGTCCTTGCATGCCCTAGAGCTTCCACTTGAGTTGTAAGTACCAATCCTTTACTCTTTGATAGAAAAATAAAAAATGTATGTAGTCTTTGGTGAAATGAAAAATGCTTGAAGTATGCTCTCCAAAAGTGACACAAGTAACAAAGTATCGAGTTTTCTTTGAATGTGAGAAATTGACCTTTTGTTGTTTTTACCTATTGTGTAACACTCTGTGTGGGTTGTTGTTGTCATCAAGTGTAGGTTTATGGTACACAATGCTATGGTTCAACATGCTTACTTGTCTAGAGAGAGTATGCACATACGTCCACACATTTCTAGTTCTTAGTAATGGCTTGGGTGCACCTCTTCAAGGCCCACACCAAGTGTCACTGCATGGCCACAAACCTACTAACACATTCATATTACAATAATAGGAAAAGCCTCGAGTCTATTCCTAGCCAATAAACTAAGGAAAAGTAAAATGTATATTGTTGACCCAAGAGGGATGTTATAGTTTCACTTCCTTTGGTAAGAGGAATAAGGTATTTCACTTTGTTAATGGTCCTTATACTAAAATAATGGTTTATTGGTTGTAGGGTGTATATGCTTGCTTACTCCACATTTACCTTCCATCCTTTGTGCGGCCCATCTCATCTTGGATGCGTGTATTTGTGAGCAATAAAGTTGGATATGTCACAAATTGTCTTGTAAATATTTTTGTTACCATAAAATCATCTATCTTATCCCTGTTATTATTTCCCATGCAATATGTGATCCTTATATTTTACTTTATAGGAGCTATAAGGTGTTCAATTGTTCCTTCTTTGATTTGTAAACTGCTGTTGGTATTCCATTGAACAGTTTGTCACAACAGATTTGATAAAATTATACTTGAAAATATGAAATATACATTGGTAGAGCTTATTTCTTTTTAGATTTATGGATTTGTAAATTATAGTTTATTGCATATGTATGCAAGTTATAATGACGCAGAAAAATAGAAAACAATGAAATAAAAATTCACAAACTATAATTGATACAAAAATATCCCGGTAAACCCTTTTAGGAGAAAACCTAGCTGGAAGGTGAGGCCGCTCTGCTCTCTTTTTCTAAATAGGAAATGGCAGCAAGTACAAAAAAGTAAGGCATGTGGTTTGTGGACTACCACAGTCCATATATTCTTTGTGTGCTCTTCTCCATGTCTCTCACCTATTCTACTCATCTATGGAACAAAATGCACTTGAAAAGAATGGAACCCCTTTTCCCCCTAGTGGCCTAGTTATAACACAACCTGGTAGCCTACTGGTGGTTAGGTTTGAATTCTTCAACTCTTAACTAGAGTTATCATATTGACTCTTCTAGAGTCTTTATCATCACTATCATGTGGTGAACCCCTTTCCCATGAGTAATGGGGGTTGATGTGGCATATTTTTGAATTATGGTGGTTAAAATAGGAATGTCAAATTCTGAATGGCATAAATTTTGCATATAGATTTTGATTGAGGTAATTCTTCAACTACTGGAAATGTCTCTTTTTGTAGAATAGGAAAAAATGGGCATGCTAAAGTGACAAATTTTTACCCCCCAAAAAATGTCATTTAATACCTCAAACTACTCTTCAAAGGTTTTGTTGTACATATTCCCTTCTCCATTTAAATTTTGGCCTCCAGCTCCTTTAAAATCTGTTTCCAATATTCTTCATGGTCAAAAACCCCCCATGTCATGCTCGTTGCCACCTTCTCCGCTCCAAAATATATTGTTTAAATGTTTAAAACCTGCATTTTAAATATTTCGGGCCGAAGCCCCAGGTCCTAAGCCCCGCCCCTAATTGCTGTCATACGACCGGAGGGCGAAGACCGTGAGCCAAGAAGAAAGGGAGCCTATTGTCTTAACAATCGGACGCAATGCTGACCGTTCGATCAAGTTAAATCAACGGAGTGACGTTTGTTTAATATGATGGTCCCAGCGCACAGAAAACCAACAGTAAGTCCCGCGCCACTTTCACCGAGCCGGCGGTATTTACCATGGGGCAGCGATTCCACCCAATACGCGCCACGTGTCTATGGTACGGGTTATGAAACCACCTTTCCCCGCGCGTTAAAGCTCAAACAATCGCCGGGCAGCGGAATTTGTTTGGACCGTCAGATCTGGCAATGTTAACCCGATGATGGATATTCTCCGGACCTGCTCACCTGTTATTTCGTCTCCGCCGTATTATATGGCCCGCCACCGTGTCATTTTCACCCACTTCCACCCGTTAATTCCTCCGTCACGTCGCCTCCCCACTTGTCACTCATGCGCCTATGTGTCTCGCCCCCGTACATCCGTAATATTTCTCCGCGCCAATATATATATATATATATGTGCGTTTTTATGTGTTTTATTTATACTTGCTGCCAGTCTTTCCTCCCGACCCGACTGTGTCACAAATAAAACCCTCATTTCGCCCATTCGTGAGAGCCCGCGTTTCATCTGTTTGCCGAAACATTCCACTGTTCTTCTTCTGCCACCCTATGTGTTTATCCCAGTCAACCATGTATCCGTCGTCCCCGCCTCCATCTGAGTCAGTCCTCTCTGATATTTTATGGATTTTGCAGGTTTCAAGATAGCTGGAAGACATTTTAATCCGCTGCCGCTATTACAAAGATTCGGGGCCCATGAAATATGATTTCCTGGGGTGAAATTTAATGCAAGAGGCTGAGAACTGGTACGTGAAATGACTGCCATTAAAGAAGACACAAATATGGATTCTTAGAACCCTCCAGAGAAATTCGCCCCGCAGTTAAGATCCAGAATTCAAATCCAAAGTTAAAGGGCCGAGAGTACAGTACAGGAAGGCAGATTATCTCCAGTCTCTTACGGCATCAGATTTTCCCTCCGCTAAAAGCATCACATTGTATATATTTTATTATTTCTGTCTCGTATATAAGGAGATTTTTATCTCCCAGCATTTATTTATTTAGACAGATTGTTAGGTGTATTCATTTATAGCTAGTCATTCATAGAGAAGGCGTGAATGTTTTCCACCATGTTATTCAAATTGAGTCATTAATTGTGCCTCGTCTCCCTCCTCCTCTAGAAGTTTCTGTCTTCTCTATAAATACTCAAAAATAAGACATTGTAAAGGTTCCAGATTTCTGTCAGCAAACTGTGCAGCGAGAAGACTACTGTATTCATCTTGTAATATTTCTGTATGAAGTTTCAAAGCCCGTAGGGTCTCAATGAGGAGGGGTTATAACTGTATTGAGGATTCTGGTCTTTGGTATCTCACAGTATGTAAATTTTCTTATGTGTTAATACATTATCTCTTTTCATGCAATTTGTCTTCTTGTATCATGTTCTAGAATGCGAGTGGCTCACTAGTTTGCAGTAAGGATTCATCTTAAGTGGTGCCCTTCCTGGAATTAGTCAAGCGCTTTAAATAGGCCTAGTCATGATATGCTGTTCCATGTTCACTACTTCCATATTTTCTGCTATATTAGTGACTTAAGGATTCGTAAATTGGTGTGCCCTTATGCCTGCTAATATCTTCTTATGTTTCCTCACTGCACTCACTTCCTGATATTTGATTTCTGTGATATATTATTTGAATCGGCCCTCTTTACAGTAAGCGGTCTCTTAACTGTCTGATGCTTTCATGCTGAAGTTTTACATGATGTTCCTACATTATTCTTATCTTTGTGTCAGCTTCTGAGAGAGATTGGTCCCATTCAAATCTAATTTCCTTGTTCAAAACAAGAGATAGTAAGTGAGTCCTTGGACTGACAACCCAAACTATAAAGGGCTCCTTGCTATATTAAGATGTCCTAGGCACTGGTCTATGGCAACTCTAGACTGTCTCTAGGGGGGTGACAAAATCATCCACAACATCTTTCTGGCGCCGTTGCCGGGGACACGAATTCAAGAATATCTGTTTCCCTGGGTTCGACATCTTATTTTCACTCTCTAATCAGGTGAGCACAGAGAGGTGAAGAGTTGCAGATTTCTCACCTTGGCGACTCCACTGGTCTTTATTTGATAAATTTTATTGGAAGTCCTGGCTTCCTGGAAGCCCCATTTGAGGTCAGATACATCTCAGTCGAAAACACCTTACGTGTCTGACCCAGAAAAAAAATCATTCATAAAAGAGTCTGGAAGGAGAGGAAGCCAGCTCGTGCTGAAAACTCTGCTGAAAACCCTGAATATTCCATTGAAGATTATTTGCCTTCTTCTTCTCAAGAAATCTCAGTAGAAAATCCCGACTCCACTGTTGTTTATTTGATAAATCTATTTGCAGTCCCGACTCTGCTAGGGAAGAAACAATAGCCTTGATTTGGAAAATCACTATGGTGGACAGTAAGATCTTAAACCATCCACCTGGCGACTCCACAATTCCTGAATAATTAAAAGACCCCACTGGTGGAAGACTCTGAGTAGCTTGCAAAATGCATCCGAGTTTTATAGCAGAGTGCAGAGATGAAATATCACGTGGCTTGGAAAAAATGGAAGTGGAGGACCTTCCACGGATCACCCTTCTCATCCCAAGTTGCACGCCCGTGCTTAAGAAAATCCTTCTAAGAGTGATGATTGAAAGATATGAAGCTGAGATCAAACTCTTGCAATCACAAGAACAAACCCAAGACGTGGATAATGAGCAAGACATGTATCATGCTTTAAAACCTATGGAAGATGAGGAAGAAAGTGATCAGAAATCGTCTGATTGCTTACCTACATCTTGTATTATGCTGATCAGAGAGTATCACGATCTAATAGCAATGGAAAATAGGGAGCGCTGCCTTGAAGAAGCAAGAGACCACATAGAAGAGGCAGAATCCGATGTAAAAGAAGAGGCTCAAGAGAACATCCCGCCTCCCAATCAGCTAGTACAAGAAAAGGAGAGCTGCTGCTCTTCTGCACAAAGGAACACAAAGCAATCATCCCCTTTGACAGAAGATGAGGTTGATCAAGAATTAAATCAGTAGTTCACCTCAGAAGTCTTTTATAGAACAGATTCCCTTGCTCACTCGTCCATTGAGTTTGATAATTCGGATCCAGAAAGCTCCTCTGAGAATCAAGATGAAGGAGGACCTGCTGAGAATCCAACAGGTTTGATTGGTGACATTGCTTATGACTGCGACTTTCCTAGTTATGATTTATTTGATGATGATTGTTTCCAGAGAGAAGCTGAGTCTGCAGAACCATCATCAGTAGACCCATGGGAGGAAAGTCAGGGCCGGCAATCTCAGAATAGTAATGAAACCAGTCAGCCCATCTATGATACGGATGAGGAGAGCCATGATAGTATAATAACAGATGAAGATTCCTTGGATCCTCATTTTTCTTTAACACAGACCATCAGCGAGACTGAAAGCCAACAGCTTTCCTTTTCAAGAAAGGAGGAAGGAAACTCGGGGGAAGACTTTAATCCGTGGAACGAAGAAATCAGGTTGCTGGAGATTATGTTGAAAAAATATGATTCAATACAGGAAGGAGGGGAGGAGAGCCAAGAAGAGATTCTTGAGCAAGATGAAAGCAACGAGCTTTCTCTTGAAAAAGAGGAGATAATGGGGCAAGCCCCTGCTCAAGAATGCATAAATTTTTTCATAGAGCTCAGCACAGCAGAGCAGAATATGCCAGAGCTCCAAAAGGACTCAGCTCCAGTATGCAATAAGTCCTCCAGTTTAGAGAATGAAGGAGATTCTCTCTCTCAAAAGAGTCTTCTTCTTGATCCAGTGAAAGGAGATAAAATCCTGGTTGAAGCCTGCTTGCCAAACACTTTTGACCAGGTATCATTTTATGATCCTTATGCTCATTTTTTACAGACATTTGAAGAAGGATCAAGGGTCTTTTCTAGCAGTACGGTGCCAGCAGAGAGAAGATTTTTCAAAGCTGCTATCCAAGAACAAGAAGAAGAGACCCCACTGCCTTTCAAAATACAAAAAGGAGATGATCAGGGTTTCGAGAGCCATATTGAAGATGCAGTGGAAAGTGCAAAAATCAAAGCTGCTCAGGATGAAGACAGCAGTGGGCAAAGTAACTTCCAGACAAAAGAAGGGCTATGCATAGAGATTGACAGCATCAAAAGACTGATGATGAAGGTGCCTCAGAAACAGCAGATAGCAGCAAGAAAGCAAAGAAAGTTAGGTAATGGAAAAACAAGAACAAAATGTGAAAGCATAACTGGAAGAAAATTGCAGAATAAAATATGGAAACCTGGAGGGGTACAACTGAAGAATAATGTAATCAATGGATGCCAGCAAAGCAGAGTATGGGACCCGGGAGGCCAAGACAGCCTAGTGTATTATATTGTACATTAGTTTTCTTTTGTTTTATCATTCTTTTAATAAGGAATGGGTGCTAATGAGTTTTGAAGAAAACGCAAGGGGAATTGAAAAATAAGATGAAATATTTAATGGTCTGCGTGTTCTCGACATGCCCGAGGATAGGCATGCCGTCCCCAGATGGAGCCGATGTTGTACATATTCCCTTCTCCATTTAAATTTTGGCCTCCAGCTCCTTTAAAATCTGTTTCCAATATTCTTCATGGTCAAAAACCCCCCATGTCATGCTCGTTGCCACCTTCTCCGCTCCAAAATATATTGTTTAAATGTTTAAAACCTGCATTTTAAATATTTCGGGCCGAAGCCCCAGGTCCTAAGCCCCGCCCCTAATTGCTGTCATACGACCGGAGGCCGAAGACCGTGAGCCAAGAAGAAAGGGAGCCTATTGTCTTAACAATCGGACGCACTGCTGACCGTCCGATCAAGTTAAATCAACGGAGCGGCGTTTGTTTAATATGATGGTCCCAGCGCACAGAAAACCAGCAGTAAGTCCCGCGCCACTTTCACCGAGCCGGCGGTATTTACCATGGGGCAGCGATTCCACCCAATACGCGCCACGTGTCTATGGTACGGGTTATGAAACCACCTTTCCCCGCGCGTTAGAAAACAGAACAATCGCGAGACGTGAGGTGTTTGGGCCAAGTCGGATCGCTTAATGTTAACCGATGATGGATATTCTCGGGACTGCTCTGTTATTTCGTCTCCCGCCGTATTATATGGCCACATATAGTTTCATTTTCACCCACTTCCACCGTTAATTCCTCCCGTCACGTCGCCTCCCCACTTGTCACTCATGCTTATATGTCTCGCCATTACATCGTAATATTTCTCCATATATATATATATATATATATATATATATATATATATATATATATATATATATATATATATATATATATATATATATATGTGCGTTTTTATGTGTTTTATTTATACTTGCCACCAGTATTTCCTCCCGACCCGACTGTGTCACAAATAAAACCCTCATTTCGCCCATTCGTGAGAGCCCGCGTTTCATCTGTTTGCCGAAACATTCCACTGTTTTTCTTCCGCCACCCTATGTGTTTATCCCAGTCAACCATGTATCCGTCGTCCCCGCCTCCATCTGAGTCAGTCCTCTCTGATATTTTATGGATTTTGCAGGTTTTAAGATAGCTGGAAGACATTTTAATCCGCTGCCGCTATTACAAAGATTCGGGGCCCATGAAATATGATTTCCTGGGGTGAAATTTAATGCAAGAGGCTGAGAACTGGTACGTGAAATGACCGCCATTAAAGAAGACATAGATATGGGTTCTCAGAATTCTCCAGAAGAGTTCGCCCCGCATTAAAGATCCAGGATTCAAATCCATAGCCGAAGGCTGAGAGTACAGTACTGAAATGCAGATTGTTCCAAATCTCTCACGGCAGCAGATTTTCTTTCAGCCCCGGGCCACAAATTGTATATATTTTATTATTCCCATCTTGTATATGAGGAGATTTTTATCTCCCAGCATTTATTTCTTTAGACAGATTGTTAGGTGTATTCATTTATAGCTAGTCATTCATAGAGAAGGCGTGAATGTTTTCCGCCATTTGGATTCAAACTGAGTCATTAATTGAGCCTCATCTCCCTCCTCCTCTAGAAGTCTCTTTCTTGTCTATAAATACTTAGAAATAAGATTTTTGAAGGGTTCCAAATTTCTGTCAGCAAACTGTGCAGCGAGAAGACTACTGTATTCATCTTGTAATATTTCTGTATGAAGTTTCAGAGCCCGTAGGGTCTCAGTGAGGAGGGGTTATAACTGTATTGAGGATTCTGGTCTTTGGTATCTCACAGTATGTAACTTTTCTTATGTGTTAATACATTTTCTCTTTCATGCAAATTATCTTCTTGTATCATGTTCTAGAATGCGAGTGGCTCACTAGTTTGCAGTAAGGATTCATCTTAAGTGGTGCCCTTTCTGGAATTAGTCAAGCGCTTTAAATAGGCCTAGTCATGATATGTTGTTCCATGTTCACTAGTTCCATATTTTCTGCTATATTAGTGACTTAAGGATTCGTAAATTGGTGCGCCCTTATGCCTGCTAATATCTTCTTATGTTTCCTCACTGCACCCACTTCCTGATATTTGATTTCTGTGATATATTATTTGAATCGGCCCTCTTTACAGTAAGTGGTCTCTTAACTGTCTGATGCTTTCATATTGAAGTTTTACATGATGTTTTTACATTACTCTAATCTTTGCATCAGCTTCTGAGAGAGATTGGTCCCATTCAAATTTAGTTTCCTTGTTTCAAACAAGAGATAGTAAGTGAGCTCCTTGGACTGACAACCCAAACTATAAAGGGCTCCTTGCTATATTAAGATGTCCTAGGCACTGGTCTATGGCAACTCTAGGCTGTCTCTAGGAGGGTGACAAAATCATCCACAACAGGTTTCATACCCCAATTTGCCACACTGGGTCTTGTTGGTAAAAATGCTCCTGTGAACTGATTCCTCCACTTTTTCCATTATAAAAGCATTGAGATGGATGAAAAAAATATAATGATCCAATTTGGATTTCACCTCCCCATTTTAGGAGGCTTTTTGTCCCAAAAAATGAGTTGAGTAAATTTTTTGTCCACCTTCTCTTAGGTGTACCATTTAGCCTTAATTGAAAGCTGTCATTTCAACTCAATTTTCCAAAGGTCATGCTGCCCCTATCTTGTAGTTTTAGACCTCTTTTGCCAAATTGTATCCTCTGTCAACTCTGCCTGAGTATCTGGTGCCAAATCCTAGAAGGTAGGACCTGTTCCTCTTTCTGATCTAGCATGGAAGGCTCATAGAGTTTCATATTCTCTGCATTCACAACTGAGTAAATGCACATGTATGGGGGTTGTCGAGTCTATAGGCATTATCTCCCACCTTTTCTAGTATATCAAAGGGACCATGTTGCAAAGTCTTGATTTTCATACCAGGACCTTGTAGCCTCTCCTTGTTCAAATTTAACCATACTTTGTCTCCCACCTTGAATGATTTCTCTATACTGTGTTGGTCATCCATGGCCTTATATTTTTCCTATGCATTTTGCAGTGTCTCTGTACCTGTATATAGATTTGCCTAATCTTTTTGTCAAATCTTTCTGTCCTTAAGACATCCCCTGTATGATCCTCCTCCACTCCTTGCTTTCCATATGCCATATTCAAAAGTGAAGGTGGCAAATATCTAAAACAAGTTTCAAATGGAGATTTACTAGTAGAAGTGTTAACTATTCTATTATAAGGGCGTTGTATATACACAAGATTTTCATCTTAGGTCTTCAGATGTTTATGATTGTAAACCCTAAAACATTAGAGAACTTTTGAGATCTAAAATGGGCCTCCTAAAAAAAATGTACAACCAAAATAAACTTTATAAGAACCAATATGATTCAAGATGATGATTTCAACCATGGGGAATGATTCACCATTTTTGGGCAAAAAAGTAAAAACATAAAAAATAAAAAAATAATAAAACTACTTTTTCAAGTTGTATTTTCAACTTATTTCCCTAAGGTTTTATTCAAATTTCGAGCGGGAGTACTCATTGGAAGAAAAATTTAATTCCTCATCCAAGGAGTACCCGTATTACATAATTTCGATCAACCTTCCTACACGAAAAATTAGAAATACATGAAAAAAACGTGATTGCAATCGCGTTTTACATGTATTTATCATTTTTCGTGTAGCAGGGTCCATCGAAATTATGCAACATGAGTATTCCTTGGATGATGAATCAAATTTTGCATCCAACGAGTGTACCCTCTCGAAATTTGAGTAAACCCATAGAGAGATAAGTTAAAAATACGAGTTGAAAAACTAGTTTTTTCCTTTTTCCCTCTAAAATTTGATGATGTAATCTAATATTATTTTATTATTTTCACTATTATTTTATAATTTCTTTAGGAGGCTCATTTTAGACCTCAAAATTTCCCTAATGAGCTACGTCAAAGCCCAGTTGACAACTTTTGTTTTCCCATTTGTCTGAGCATGGATTGTTGTAGGCCTCCTTAATTTCGTGTCTATCTTCTCCCACAATGTTGTCCAAAATGCACTGAGAAATCTCGTGTCCCTGTTTGAAACGATGCTCCTTAGTATCCAAAAGCGTACCTAGACCTATCTAAAGAACAAGTTTATTTATTCTTGCCTAGTGATGGTCTTTTTTCAAGGCATTGAAACACACATCTTGTTGAACCAGTCAACTACCATGAACATGTAGTCATGCCCCTTCTTTGTTATTGGTTAGTCTCCCACAAAGTCCATGGAAATGCTTTCCCAAGGACAAGTGGGTACAGGTAAGGGATGATATAGACCCTGTTTCATGTTACTATGCTTGCTGATACAATAAAGTATGCATCCTCTTATGAACCTAGTTACTTGTGTTGAAGAATGTAACTAGTGTCGGTTTTCATAATTGTATTTGTCAAAAAAAAAATTATTATTAAAGAAAATGACTTATTAAAACATGGGTTTTATGCTCGGGTCAATGTTTTCTAGGTCAAAGCCTCCATTGAAGGCTTCTAGGCTTTGTCTTGAATCATTAGAGGCGTTATTGTTTTTTTATTAAGGCTTTCTTGGACATTTGTATCATGTAAAATTAATTATTTTTGAGTCAAAAATGTTATTTGTCATCTTCACACCAAGTCGACCCTATCCCCATGAAGTCAACCTACATTAGTGAAATTCGACCCAAAAGAAAGGCTATATAAAGAGAGGCAAATCAACCCAAAATAAAGGTTATACAAAGAGAGGCAATTCAACCTATTTGGAGCATTCATTCAAGAAGTTCAATCTTCAAGGAAGAGACACAAAAGAGAGAGACAAGTAGCTGGAGAAGGACAAAATTTGTTGAGAAGACATAATTCGAGTTTTTGGGCTATCTATCTCTCACACGTGCGAATTTTCTGGGCAGTTGCTGGGGCCGAAATTTTGTCTCTACTGTAGGTCCGAAATTCTGTTTCTGGGGTGTTGGAATCACGATTTCCATTAGACCAAAACCCGCAGGCATTAGTCTCCGCTACAATCACTAGAGTTAGGATCCACGAGAGGCGGCTAGTCCATCTCGCGAAACACACGAGGAGCGTTGAACCCAATGTCCAATAATCTCCCCCTCAATGCGAGCCAGGTGAGTTTCGAACTCGATACCTGTCGCTTTGATACCACTTGTTGAAATCACGATTGCGGTTAGACCAAAACCCGCAGGCATTAGTCTCCGCTACAATCGCCAGAGTTAGGATCCACGAGAGGCGGTTAGTCCATGTCGGGAAACACATAGGGAGCGTTGAACCCAATGTCCAACATGGGGGTCAATGTTCTGTTGCTTGAGGCCGAAATTATGGACAAAAGTTGTTGTTGGGGAGTTGTCACTTGGAGACTTTGACAGGGATCATATATTGAAAGGAAGGGTTGACTTGGTGGTTGGAGGAGGTATTTGTCTAGGTCTAAGAAGTCTAGAAGTGTCTCATCTTGATTTGAATCTACTAAAGGAAAAGTTTTGATTGGGTTTGCCCTAACTGAGCGCCTACATCTCACGTATCTTGTTCTTGTGGTCTTCATATACATATAATTTGGTAATTTATTGATGAAAGATAAACTAATTAAGAAGTAAAATAAGCTAACATAATTCATAAGTAATTATCAAGAAAGCGGAATCAAACCCTAATTCCTATAAGCATTGATTTCTCAACAACTTGTTCTTGCATCTTGGGTCAATACACATCTCTAGAAGTTGGCAACTCTTTTCCCTACATCAAAGTTCCTTGCAACCTTGGAGGTATGTGCCTATCTAGCTACAATTGCTCACCTTTAGGGACACACAACTTATCTAGCATGTAGAGTAACCTGTCTTAGAGATGGTAGTCAATGGTGCTGTCACCATCATGCACATGACTTTGGCTTTGCAATTGTTGAAACACCTTCTTGACGTACCCATCCTCTGAATATGTTTTTTTGTATGCATCATGGGTGAATGGCTCTATATGCATTAAAGTTATCAAAGCTATGATATTTGATGTGGGTAGCCTTGAAAGCATGTCGACCAACTTGTGTGTGTTTCCCTTCTTATATTTGATCACTAAATGAAATCGCTTTAGAAATTCCATCCACTTCTAATGCTTGGTCTGCTGTAGCTTACTCTAACTTACTTGTAAGAACTGTAGTGGTTGGTGATTTGTGTGGATTGCTATCTCTTCCCATCAGATAGTGTTTCCACTTCTTCATAACTTGCACCAGGGCATAAAGTTCTTTATTGTAGATAGGGTATCTAAGAACTTCCCCATGAAATATTTCATAATGGTAGCATACAAACCTTCTTCCCTACATCACGACTGCTCCCATAGCATACCCACTCAGATCTGTCTCTACTTCTAAGGGTTGCTGCAAGTTTGGTAATGCCAGAACTAGTGCTTGACTGATCTTTTTTATCTCCTCATAGGCCCTATGCTAACCCTTTGCTCACTAGAAACTCTTTCCACTAGCTATTATGGCGTGGAATGGCACCATAATTGCTGAAAATAAAGCTGTGAATTTTATTAAGTACTGTGTTGCCCCAATGAAACTCCTAACCTCAAAAACATTAGTAGGCACCAGACATTTCATGATGTTGAAATATGTAACTAGGTTTGGTCTTCATAATCACGATTTCATGTATTTGATGTAAAGAGAAAAATAAAATTTATTATTTTTATTTTGTAGCATGAGTTTCATGCTCAAGGTCATTTTATTTATAGGTCAAGCACCCATTGAGTGCTTCTAGGGCTTTGTCATAACGTTTAAGAGTCTTTGTCATATGTAAAAATACCCTATTTGGCATGTTGTATCATGAAAAATAAATTTATTTAGAGTCAAAAGAGTCAAATGTCCTCCAAGACCAAGCTGACCTACTAGAAGACAAGACAATATTGTAGTGACAAGTCAACCTCATTAGGGCTATTCAAACCTCATGAAAGCCTATATATAAGATGGAACTCAACTTCGTTTGGAAGACTTAAGCAAGTTCAATCACAGGGACAAGGAGGAGAAAAAGAAGAATAATAAGCAACAAAGGAAAGGAGAATAAAACAAGAAGAAAAGTCAAAGTTTTGGAACAATATTTTAGGGCTAAATCTCCCACACGTGCAAAAAGAATTAGGGCATCATTGAGTTGCAGCGAGATAGAAATTGCAAGAGCCGAATTTAGTGCCAAACAACATCAAGTTTGAAGGTTGAATCATCATGGAAAGAGAAGCACACCAAGCGAAGGAAGGAGATAAAATTCACCATCTTTCCCCACACGTGCAAAGTTAGGGTTTCTTTAGTTACGCTGAAATTGAAGTCAAGAAATTGTAGGTCTTGTTAGCGTTAGAATATGCATTCTGCCATCAGTGATCAAAATTACTCTTTTTATATTCATGTTAGGGGTCCCACTCAGAATTTTTTTATCATTCCATTAGTTCATGCAAAAAATTGATTCACTGATGGTAGCCCTAGTCATAAAGTCTCACTCTCCCTCACAAATTATCATTTGCTGGCACACTTTCATGTCTTTTTGAGCATAAAAACACTTTTGAAAAGCTCATTTCACTATGTCATATCTCAGTCAAAGTCAACCATGGAGTCGGGTCATTCAAGATCCCATTAGGTTATTAGGTTTCATTGTTCAAGGTCCAAAAATGCACCATTTCATCTCAATAAGGTCAATAAAAGGTGTGAGAGTGACTCAATAAACATTTCATTATCATCTACAGAAGATTATCAACATGTAAATATGATATTTTTAAAGCTGTAATTCTGGTTTCAAGTATGATTTTCATACTCAAATGTAATTTTATTCAAAAACAAAGTTTTAATTTATTTCATTTTTTATGTAATTTTATGCTTCCTATATGTAATAAGTTACTCTCCAAAAGCTGCCAACTCCAACTTCATATGCCAAACTAAAGACCACAAAATCAAAGTGAAAAGTGCCAAACTCTAGCAACTTCATCCTACAAAGAAGAAAAGTCAAAGAAAAAAGGACATTCAACATGCTTTCAAAAAGTGAAAAGAAACATAGGAAAAGTGGGTTTTTTTATTTAAATCAGAATTCACTCAATTATCAATGACTCTTAGACATAAATTTGAAATTCATTTGCCTCCTATTCTATTGAGCAAACACTTGAGGAGAGCGATTTTTCGATTTTCTGGGAAAAATGGGAGAAAAACTGAAGGTGCTGCGCATATCCTGAAGGCGCTGCTCACACCCTTAAGGTGTTGCACATATGTACAGCAAGCGAGAAAATCATCCAAATTGCACCAAATCACCTTCATATTTTCTGCAATAGTTGTTTGAGCCTCCAGCAAGTGAGTAATTGTGTCTTCCATCATCATTTACCTCCTTCAAGTTTATTTGTTTGGTGTTGTGTAATTTGCTTGAGAATTTGGTGTTTTAACCATTTAAAACCCTAGTTTTCCTCCCTAACAATCCCAACTCCTAAAACCCATTTCCCTTACACTCTCATACCCTTTCCACATTGCAAATACTCTTTTCCAAAACCTCTGTTATTACAATCCCTGTCCCTAAGCTTTTAAATCCTAAAACCCTAAGCCCTAAGTGCTCCTTTTACCTAGGCTCCCAATTCCTAATTCCCCATCCCAATTCCCATCACATTATCACTCCTTTTCCCTTCCCCCATTTCTCATACCCCTAAAACTATCTCCACAAATTTCCCTTTCCCCATTTCCTATCCCCAAAAGTCACCTTCCACATTATCATATACTTCCCTAGTGTTTTGAACATAAAAACACCATGGCAGCAGAATAAGAGCATAATAGACCATATAATGAGGAAGAGGAAATAAAAGCTAGGAGGCCACATAAAGGGGGCAGGATAATTAGGCTTGAACCTACCAACGCAAGGGAACTTTTGGCTTCTCCAATGACAGTAACATGTTTCAAATATGTTGGTTGTTATGATTTTTGTGAACAAATTCAAAGGGTTCAACACCATGACATCTTGACAAGGCTCTTCATATCCAAACTCCACAACAAACAAGTCACTTTAGCTGGAGTCACCTTTACTGTCACAATTGAAATTATTTTAGCTGCCACCGGGATCCTGAATGTTGGGGAGAAGTGGTTCAAAAAGAGTGATTTGGAGGAAAATTGCTTTGAGCCCTTCCTGAAACCAAGGTATAAGAATGAGAAAAATAGGTTCTTTCCTTCTTCCCACCTCTAGGATAGATATGCACCAATGATGAAGATAATAATGAAATACTTTTCATGCGAGGGTAGATTTTCAAGGCTTTATACTTATCACATCCTCCTCTTGATGTATTTCACTAGGGTAAAAATTATGAACATACCCTACTACCTTTTCCGAGGCATAGATAAGATGGCATTCATTGTCCAGAAAAGGGAATATGAACATCAAATGAAAAGTCTTTTCCATCATTCCTTAATTAAAATCATAGTCCTCCACCATCTTAATCAACTAAACATTGCATGGAGGACCTTCATAGTCAATTACATTTTCAATGAGCCATCCAATAACCATGCACAAAATGTCCCTTCATCATCCCAACCATCTACTTCCATCTCTCCATCTTAGCTCATAGCACACTCATCATCATCAGATTAGTCCCCTTCACCTCCTTCATTCCCATCTCATCATGACATTGGGTCACCTAGTAGGATTGAGGACATGAGCCTAAGTGGGCTAGTGTGGTTGAGGTTGAGCCATTGCCAAAAACCTACGAGAGAGGCCATAGGCATGTGTTTTCTCCACACATAGTGGAAGGGGCCATGCCATATACTTCAACAAAGCAGGTGGACAAAGGCAAAGAGAAGGTCATTGAGGCAGTCATTCATGATGAGGAGGACACTCATGAAACAGAGCAGATTTTTCAACTTGTTTACCTAGATGAGGATGAAAATGACAAAATCACTAATGCAACCATCAAAGGAAAGGATGCCCATATTAGTGAGCTCCAGAATAATCTTGACAGGGCTAGTTATGTCATACACTTTCTTGAGAAAGAAAATGAGCAATTGAAGACTAAACAGGTCATTGATGATGTCAAGTATGTCACTTCTCAAAGGGAGGCTGAAAAGGCCAAAACCATGTTAGATGAAATACTTGAGAAGTATGGCTTACTTGATGAACATGAGGAACAAGTACCAAGACAAAGAACTAGAACTAGAGGGCTGAAAAGAGCTCTAGCTCTAGATAGGCAAAGAGAAGTTGAGCTTGCTAATCAACTAACCCTAAATGAGTAGCTTGCTATAGTCATCAGTGAAAACAGGGAGCCATGGTTTGATAGAGCCAATCAAAACTTGGAGACGCTGCTAGCAAAGGCTAATAAAGACAATGATTTATTGAGGAAAAAAGTCAAACACCATGCACTAAAGGAGAAAATTGCATTGGTCAAGATCAAAAGTGCCAATGAAAAAATTGAAGATTTGACCATTGAGGAGAAGAAGAAATTGAACATTCTTGCTGAGGCTTCCCTCCAAGCCTAGACACATCATCATCAACTATTCTACAAATTTTGAGGCATTTTCAAACTTTTTTGGAAATTTTGAGTTTGACTGTGTTTTTCTGAATAAGGAAATATCAGAAAATTGGTCATATGCACAACGCCTAGAGGCATTTTTTGGGCAAAAGGACACCACCATTGGTTCAGAATGATGAAGACATGCACCCTGTACATTTTCTTAGTTTTTTGAGGCAAACTGGTAAGTCACAATGGAAAAAAAACCACCAAAAAATCATGTTTTTTCCCATATTATTGCCTAGGCGCTGCGCATGGAGCAGTTTTGGGAGATTGTAATTTTCAAGGCTCAAATCAACATCATTTTGAGAGATGGAGGCATATTAAGAAATAGGACTTGAAAAGCTTTCCATCAAGCCATATTGGGCCTGATTTGGTCACCTGTAGGCCAGTCAAAAGTTGCCTTGAACATGGAGGGCACACAACCTTAAGGTGCTGCACATATGACAGGAAAATGGCACATATAACAATTTGCTGATCTTTTTGGTTTTTCAATGTAAATTTTGATTATATCTCAGAAAATCATATTTCTTTTAATGTAATTCATCATGCTAAATGTAATTATGTCAAGGATAAGTTACAGAGGGGTAGATTCATTAGGTAAAGTTATCCTTTAGTCAAGATGAATTAGTTTGACTGTAATTAGAAATGAGTCACTTGGACCATCCTACACTTTCGCTTTCAGTTCAATACTTTGTGGATCTCTTCCTCACCTCATGGATTCAACCATTGAGGATAAGTGAATGTGGTTTTTATGTCTATTTAGCCCCTTTCTTCACACTAAGAAAGGGTTGGAATCAATTTGGATGATAGCTTGTTGATCAAGGAACTATTGTACTCAATTTGGCCAGTGAATAAAGAAGAGTTGCAACTATTTTTTGGGATACTTGTGGTATGATGTTTATCATTGTTTTTTTCTTCAGTTTTATATGTTCAAATGTATTGTATTCGTGTTCCCTTCATCTCTATGGGATGATCTCTTTCAAGTTAGATAGGCATAACACATGCTTGCTCATGCTCTGTTTTGGGAAATTGATCATAGTTTGTCCATTTTCCTCTGTTTAGGAAGAATATGTCTCCCATGCTCTTCCTAGCTTCTTATTAGTCTCAAAACCATCTCATCACAATCATCTTTAAGTGATAAGCCTTATGCCTACCTTGCCCCATTGTTCCCTTCAACCCTATCTCATTTGCCCTGACCTAGCTCCCTTGATCTAATTTCTTCATCCAATGATAACCCAACCAAATCAAATCAAAACAACCCCTGCACTCAATATCTAGCCTAAGAACCCAAATTCCTCCAGCCTTCGTGGCTGTGACCTTTTGGAGAGATGCCTCTCCGACTTGGTAGGGCTAGCTACCAAGTCAAAATCTTGGTCTGTGGTTACCTCTGTTGGGATACCTTTTTCAGCCTTGGGAATCTGGCGGAGTGCTAACATTCTGTGTAGGTTTTAACCCTGTACAGAAATTATCTGCAAACAAATCCTAAAAATATAAAATAAACAATAGCGAGAGCATAAAACATAAAACAGATATACATAGAGATTTTCCCCTAGATCTCAAATCGGGACGACCAACTTGATTTTTCATTATTATTCCTTTTAGTGTTACAACACATATATATACATGCAGAAGCATACATAAACCCCAATCCATTAACCCTGGATTAGAACATAACCATAGTTCTCTTGATCGAATCTAAAAAATACTAGGGGCCGAAAACCATTATGCTCCAAAACCATGTGCAAACCCATGCACAAAACCATGGGCAGGTCTGCCCACTGAAAAATAGGGTTCGCCGCCCCCCCTGTGACCCCCTTGCTACGCCTGGTGCAACATACATCATGTGCTGTGGCCCCCCTGTACGTGAATAGTCGTGGAAAGAATATAACACATACCCAACATTCTCCCACTTGTTGTTTTATTTCCATAGGGGGCCACAGGAGAGCTTAATCATTAGCCCAGCTCTGCAACACCCATTGTTTCTCTACACTAAGAGAACTTCAGAGTGGTCATAGACTTCGTCAATGCATCTACAACATTCTTCAAAGTGTCCAACTTTACCAACAACACCCTTTTAGCCTCAACCATATCTCTCACAAAGTGATATTGAACATCAATGTGTTTTGTCTTTGAATGATAAGCAGGGTTCTTAGCCAAGAAAATTGCACTTTGGCTATCATAGCCTATCCTTATAGCTTGCTACACCAACCCCATACTTGAACACAATCTTTGCAACCAAACTGATTCCTTGCTTGCATGAGTGGCTGCCATGTATTCTGCCTCTGTAGTTGAAAGAGCCACTACAAACTGTGTTTTACACATCTAACTTACTGCACCTCCAAATAGGCGAAACACATACCCACTTGTAGATCTTCTTTGGTCCAGATCTCCAACCCAGTTTGCATCAACAAAACCACGAATGTCCAACACTCTTTCCAATCCTAGTCTTCCCTGGTAGCACAAGCCATAATCACTAGTGCCACACAAATATTTGAAAAACCGCTTAATTACTGTCCAATGCTCCTTCCCTAGGTTTGACATAAACCTGCTCAATAATCCCACTGCATGTGCAATGTCTAGTCTAGTACAAACCATTGCATACATCAGGCTACCCACCACACTTGCATATGGAACACGAGACATATCCTCCTCTTCTTCTTGTGTCGTGGGACACTTTTCAGCAGACAAATTTACACCTACAGGAATCAGAACATTCACCAGTTTACTATCCTGAATATTTAACCTCTGCAATATAGTCTTGACATATTTCCTTTGGTTTAACTAGAGCTTCCTCTTTGCCTGATCTCTCTAAATTTCCATGCCGAAAATATAGTTTGCAGCACCAAGATCCTTCATGTCGAATTTGGAGAACAGTTGGGTCTTCAAATCTTGGATACTTTCTTTGTCATTTCCAATCAACAACATATCGTCCACATACAAGACCAAATAAATAACACGGTCACCAATTAATTTAAAATAAACACAGTGATCCTCTTTGTTTCAGGTTAAGCCAAGTCTCCGTATATAGGTATCAAATTTCTGATACCACATCCTTGGTGACTGTTTTAACCCATACAGGGAATTATTTAACCTGCATACCAGTTCTTTCTTCCCCTTCACCATAAAGCCTTCAGGTTGTTTCATGTAGATCTCCTCTTCCAAATCCCCGTGAAGAAATGCTATCTTCACATCCATCTGTTCTACCTCAAAATCAAATGCAACAGCAACGGATAAAAGTAATCTAATAGAAGTAACTTTGGAAACAGGAGAAAAAATATCACCAAAATCAATTCCCAGCACCTGGGAATAACCTTTTGCTACCAACCGAGCTTTGTATTTCTCCACCTTGCCTTCTAAATTCATATTCTTCTTAAACACCCATTTGCTCTCGATGGGCTTCCTTCCAGCCGACAACTCCACCAGATCCCATGCCTCATTTTTATGCAAGGATGCCATTTCATCAAACATGGCCTCTTTCCAGAGTTTTCCATCCTCTGAATCTATTGCCTCCCTGACGGTTCTGGGATCATCATCAGTTATACTTAAAACAAAATTTGAACAGAAAGCAGATGTACTATACCTTTCTGGTTGTCTTCTTTCTCGAACTGATCTTCTCACAACTGGAGTTTGTGGCTCTTCCTCTTCTGAGTCTTCTTCTGTTGTAGAGTCCAATTCATCCTCCTTTAGCTCAAACTTTATCTTCTCAGGTTCCTTTGGTAGGAATTCCTGTTTAACAACATATTTCACCTCTCTAAACACCACATCTCGGCGGTACACAATCTTCCTTATTTCCGGGTTCTAAAGCTTGTAACCCTTTAAACCATCCTTATACCCAATAAAGATGCACCTTTCAGATTTATTATCCAACTTGGTCATTTTCTCCTTTAGAACATGTACATATGCATCACATCCAAATACCCTCAGATGTGAAAGAGAGGGTTTCTTACTAGTCCATACCTAATGTGGAGTCTTATCCTCCAACGCTGATGAAGGCGATCTGTTAACCAAGTAACATGCAGTCTCCACTGCCTTTGCCCAGAATTCTTGTCCTAACCCGGTACCACTGAGCATGATTCTTGCCTTTTCCATCAACGTTCTGTTCATTCTTTCTACAACTCCATTTTTCTGAGGTGTGTATGGAGTAGTCTTTTGCCGTGCTATACCACACTTCTTACAAAACTCTTCAAATTACTTCTTGCAGAACTCCCCACCATTATCTGCCCTCAGCACCTTTATCTTCTTCTCTGTCTGGTTTTCCACTAGAGCCTTAAATTCTTTAAATCTGTCAAATACTTTAGATTTCTTCCTCAATAAATATATCCATGTATTCCTTGAGAAGTCATCTATGAATGAAGCATAGTACATGGAATTACCCAGTGATGGAACTGACACAGGTCCAAACACATCACTGTGCACAAGCTCTAATATCTTGTTCGCCCTCTTAGCACCAGAAGGAAAACTCACCTGATTGTGCTTCCAATATACACAATGTTCGCAAAAATCGAAATCCAGAGCGCTATTAGACATACCTTCTACCATACCATTTCCATGGAGTATCTGAAGGCCCTTCTCTCCAATATGTCCAAGCCTTTGATGCCATAGCATGGTCTTTTCTCCTCGCATTAATACCAGTGATCCCCAAACCATCTTACAGGTATCTTTCTCGAACGTTGTTTTTACACCTACATCATCCATCTTGCTTACAGAAATCAGATTTTTGGCCAATGCATGAATGTGCAGAACACCAGGAAGTGTTCTAATCCTTCCACCTTAAAGCTTCAGCTTGAATTTTCCACGTCCGACGATTCTGGCCTTCCTATCATCACCTAAGAAGACATCACCGCCATCATATTTCTCATACTCGTAGAACCACTCCCTATGGGAAGTGAAGTGAAAGGATGCACCCGAGTCAATCAACCATGACTCATGATCTACATGTGTATTTGAAGAAGAAGCCAAATACACATCCCCACCTTCATTCGAGGTGGTTTTTTCCTCTACAAAAGGAGCATCATCAGATCCCTTTCCTTTCTCAGGAGTTTTAGATCTGTAGTCCTTTTTGTAGTGCCCTTCCTTTCCGCATTTCCAACACACTTTTACAAACTTTCCAGGAGATTTAGATCTCCCACTCAAAACCTTATTTTTGTTTATGTTATGGGACCTTCCTTGTACAGATAAGGAATCTCCAGTCTGACCCTCTATATTTCTCCATCTCATTTCCTTCGACAGCAAGGTTGAGACAATGTTATCAAAATTCAAGGTAGTTGTATTGGTACCTATTGCAATAACCAGACTGTCCCACGAGTCTGGTAGGGAACACAACAAACTGATGCACTTATCTTCATATGATATTTTAATATCAATAGATGACAATTGACTTACCACAGTATTGAAGGTGTTCAGATTCTCTGTCATTGAGTCTCCATCCTTCATCCTCAGGTTATACAGCTTTTTCCGCAAGAACAATTTATTCACCAAAGACTTAGATTGGTACAAAGTCCCAAGTTTGTCCCACAAATTCTTCGTCGTAGCTTCCCCAGATACATTCAACAATACCAAATCTGAGACACACAATCGTATTGTGCTCTTCGCCTTCCGATCCAACTTTTTCCAGTCTTCATCTGACATTACTGTTGGTTTAGTACCTGGATCTACTGCGGTCCATTGGTCTTAATCTACCAGTAGATCCTCCATCTTGAGCTTCCACAACTCAAAACTCTGACCATTAAATTTCTCAATCTCTATCTTTCCACTGCTCGCCATCTTCTTTCACCGCAAGAATCGATCCCGCAGATCTCCCACTGAACAGGGTCTACCACAAGCCTGAGCAAAAAACCCCTCAATAGCAAAGGCGTCCCCTTGAAGCCAAAACAACTCTGATACCAAATGTAGGTTTTAACCCTGTACAGAAATTATTTGCAAACGAATCTTAAAAATAGAAAATAAACAATAACGAGAGCATAAAACATAAAACAGATATACATAGATATTTTCCCCTGGATCCCAAATCGGGACGACCAGCTTGATTTTTCATTATTATTCCTTTTAGTGTTACAACACATATATATACATGCCGAAGCATACATAAACCCCAATCCATTAACCCTGGATTAGAACATAACCGTAGTTCCCTTGACCGGATCTACAAAATACCAGGGGCCAAAAACCATGATTCCCCAAAATCATGTGCAAACCCATGCACAAAACCATGGGCGGGTTCGCCCACCGAAAAATAGGGTTCAAAAAATTTTCTTGGGGCGCTGCCCAGACCCTGAACAGGGGGGCCTGCTGCCCCCCCTGTGACCCCCTTGCTACGCTCAGCGCAACGTACAGGGGGGGCAAGGCCCCTTCTGTGACCCCCCCCCGCTCGTGACTAGTCGTGGAAAGAATATAACACATACCCAACATTTTGGCACCGTTGCCGAGTAGCGAAAAGACAAATTTCCCCTAGGTGTGCGACACAGATTTATCGGAAACTGATCCCTTGGATGATAGGATCAAGTTTCATAAGGCCGATTTCATTATTGCAGTGCCTCATAGTAGATCTAGTTTGTACAAGATATACAAGAGCGAATCCAGACCCTGATCTAGTCGATCCGGTTGATGATCCAGAGAATTTATTTCGAAGACATCGATATAAAACTGCAGACATTCAATTAGGACCATTTCCATTGGTAAGATCAGTTTCTCTACCTGCTAAGTTACTTTCTCTAGAAGATATACCTTATGACATGAAGTTTGAATTGTCTTTATTCAAATCCAAATCAGAAACTTCTTTGTCCGATATAGTATTTGATCCTCTAAGATTATCTGAGGTAAAATATTTGTCTGAATTAGACTTAAGTCCTTTGAAAGATTGGTTTTTCGAAGAAATTAGGCCAGAATCTGACCTTGAGATTAAGGAGCGGATCCAATTCTACCATTCGGAAGAAATTTTTGTTTCATCTGAACCTCAAAATCAATCAATTGTAGTATATTCATCTACACTTTTCGACTTCATCATACATTCTTGCCACTTCAGTACCAACAACTTCAACTCCTTTACCTATTCAACCCATCCCTCCTGTTGTCAATCCAGTATTCCATTCAACAGGAATTATGGAAAGATGCCCCACTCGTCTTACCAGCCCAATTGCATGACTTACCTCAAGGATATGGCCAAAGACTTCCCCTCTTCGATGAAAACTCTAAAATAACTGCCTGTCATCACATGGCCAAAATCACAACCTTCATAGATCTTGAGGAGTTAGATGCAGATGATGCCAAGATGCGAATCATCACAAAAAGTTTTTCTGGTGAAGTTAAAGTTTGGTTCCGTGCCCTAGCATCTAATTCTATTAGGACTCCTGTTGAACTAACTGATGCTTTCTTAGCCAGGTGGGATGAGAAGAAAAACCCTTTACAAACCCTTGCTGAGTATGACTCCTTGAAGCACAATCCTAATGAAGCAGTGCCTGATTATAATTCCCGTTACCTCAGAATCTATAACTCCATCCCAAATGAAATGAAACCACCTCCTGGTTTGGCCCTTCTGCGTTATCCTGATGCTTTTGACCCAAATATGGCCTACTCATTGAGAGAAAGAAATCCCACTACTCTAGAAGAAATGATCAGAAATTCAGTGAGTGTTGAGGCCAACCTCTTGATTAAAAAGTATAAACTCAACACTGAACGTAAAGCAACCATTAAAGAGAAACCTTCCACTTCATCTGACACTAAATTTGATGCTTTTCTTAGGACCATTGAAAGAATGGCCGATAAAATGTCTATTATAGATAGACAAACAGAGCCACAAATAAGAAATCCGAACTTTCGAGGCCAGTAGCAGTAGCCTCAGTTCCGGATAAAGCAGAGAGAGCAAAGAGCTCCCAAAACACAGCAACAAAAACAAATCAAGACACCACTACAATAGAACTATGCTCAGAGTGATGAAGAGGAAGAACCAACAGTAGAGGAGAACCTTCTTTTCACAGCGGATTTTCAGGCTATCTTTCTAACTGAGGATGAAGAATATGTAGAAAAAAACAAGTTCACCTAGTGATAAAGACTTCATATTGGAAAAATGATCATGAGTTAGAAGTAGAATCTAATGATTATCAGAGAGGATACCTAAATGCATTGAGTTCCCAGCAAGGGCAGTACTCCTTGAGGACCCGTGATGTTCCAATCAGTCCACCTTTGAAAAAGACAGTTTAGCAGAAAGAAGTACCACATAAGCAAGTTTCTCAAGTCAATCAAAATAAGGGTAAAGAGATTGCAGCTCTTAATCAAAACATAAGAAACCAACCTTCTATAAGTGCACCTGTCAAAGAAAGAGATATTCAGAGGAAAGAAACTACACCGAGAGATCATGTTGAGAAAAGGGATATTGTCATAAAAGAGGTAGACAAAACTATACCTTTTAATTTAGAGTCAGAAATTTCAAATTTACTAATTAGGGGAATTTTGAGGTCTAAAATGGGCCTCTTAAGGAAAATGTACAGTCAAAATTCACTTTATGAGAACCAATCACATTTTAGGGGATGACATCATCCCTAATGGTTGAGGTGGCATTGCTCGAGTTAAATGTACTTACTTGTCACCTTCTCAATGGTGGATAAAAATTCATGGTTAATCATGGTAGTGCTCTAAGTACTTTTAAAGTCATAAAGTAAAATACTCATAATAAATGTCATTTCACACATTTTGAATAAAATATTATTATTTTCATTTCATATTTTTTGAAAGAAACAATGCATATCCCTACACAATCTTCATGTATTTACACACTTTTCAATAAATATTGTATTTGTATGTTTTCAAATATTTATTTATAAATCAAATCAATTCAATATGTAATATAAGATTCATACATAAAACAATATATTATATTATATTATTTCTATATAGTATATTAATAACATGTTATTATATAATTTAAATAATATAAATTTTAATTAATAGTATATTCTATAATTAAGAAGTTATGAATTTATATTTATATTTTATTTTAAGTTAGTTAAGTACAAAGTACAATTGCATTAGTTGTGCAATGATAATGATTTTTTTGTGAAAAACTCATTCTTATTTATAGTCACATCAATAAAATTTTATTATTATTTTTATTTTGGTACGTCTTTTGAAATGAATTTAACCATGGTTACATTGATTTGGTGCAAAAAATGAATTGCAAATTCATAAATATTATTTTATTGGTTTAGCTATTATTTTATTATTTCCTTAGGAGGCCCATTTTAGACCTCAAAATTCCCTTAATGAAGGTGTCTATTCCTCTTACTGAATTGGTCAAAGTTGACAAATATAAATCCCATGTAGTCAAAACCTTGAAAGTCGACCCTTTATCCGATATGGTTTATATAAAGGATGATTAGCTCGAGTTAATATTTGGTCCCGCAATCGATGGTTAGTTTGAAGATAGTGAGGTCCCACCATTTTACTTGAGTCTTAAAGTCCATCAATTCATCCTTCATAACACTATGTTAGACTCAGGGGCCTCTCACAACCTCATGCCTAAAGCCATCATGGAGAAGCTTGGCCTTGACATAACCCACCCATATCATGATTTATATGCTTTCAATTTTGGTTGTGTCTGTTGTTTGGATATAATCAAAGATCTAGTTGTCTCCCTAGAGCAGATCCCAGCCAAAAATGTCCTAATGGACGTGGTAGTTGCTAACATTCCTCCACATTTAGGTATGCTGTTATCAAGATCCCGGGGGACTAAATTGAGAGGTACACTATAGTTGGAATTTTCCTACGCAATAACTCTTGTCTTCGGTCAAACGAGAAAACTATATTGTGAGACTAAAATAAAATACATGATCACAAACAAGGAAATATCTAATAATCATCCTATAAAAGCTGTACATACAGAATTAGAGTCTTTCATTATGTACAATGATTCTGGATTAAATGATGTAGATTGTCAATTAGTAGAAATAGAGGATGTTCCTGAGATTTCAGATTGCATTAGAACAATGTTAGAAAAAGAGAGAGAACCTGCCTATTATATCCGAACAACCATTAGAGAAGCCAGATGAAAGTTCAAAACATCATAAAGAATATGATCAGAAAATGTTCAGAGTCGAGTTTTAGGGCCTTGAGGAAGAAGATGTTCTTTGGAGTATGGACTTTGATGGTTTCGTTGGCAAAGACAGGGCCGACATTGGTTTATGGATCCGTAGCCCATTTCAACAGCAAAATAAAGTCCCAAATAATGTTAGATTGTGTTTCTACAAATTAGCATTTGATTGTACAAATAATGAGCGTAAATACGAGGCACTCATTACTGATCTGAAAATTTTGAAAAAATTGGGAGCTAGAAGAATTGCATTCTACGGTGATTTAGAGCTAGTAATTAAACAAATCAAAGGTGAGTATCAAGCTAATCACCCAAGGATGAGGCAATATAGGAATGCAACACTTGACACTCTAATAATGTTTCCAGAATATACCCTTAAAGTAGTGCCAAGGTTGCAAAATCTGATGGCTGATTCATTAGCCACTGCTGCAAGTAATTTCAGATCTACAATGGTTTCAAATAAAAAATTTTAGATTCATATAAAGCATAGGCCTGCCATTTCTAATAACTTGAAATTTTGGAAATTATTTTGGGACGATAGGCAAGTGAACAATTTCCTTCAAAGTGAAGGTGAATTTTAGAACTGCTCTATGGACGAAGTCTATGATAAGGATGACCAATTCATCGAGGCAAATCAGAATGACATACTTCAGATCAAGGACAATAATATTCCAAAAGGTCTTATACCTTTGGAAGAATTATTTGATCAAGTTGACGTGGCAAGAAAACCTACTTTGGTCCCGACAGAAAAAGGTGTAGAAGATGTTAATATTGGAACAACGGAGCAACTGAAGTTCATCAAGCTTTCAAATTCTTTCTCTCCCGAGGTAAAGACTAGATATGTTGATTTGTTTACTAAGTTTTATGACGTGTTTGCTTGGGATTACTCAGATCTAAAGGTGTACGATAAAGATATCATTTAACACACTATCCCGATAAAGCCAGACCAAAAGCCTTTTAGGCAGAAGCTCAGGAGAATAAACCCAAAGTTGTTGCCATCTATTGAGAAAGAGGTAAACAAGATTTATAAGGTAGGAATTATTGTTCCAGTCAGATTTTCTAATTGGATCTCTTATTTGGTTCCAGTGCGCAAGAAGACCAGCGAAATCCGACTATGTATAGATTTTAGAAATCTAAACAAAGTGTCGTTGAAAGACAATTACCCGCTACCCAAAATGGATCACATACTTCAGCGAGTTGTAGGCGCCAACATGATGTCATTGATAAATGGTTACTCAAGGTATAATCAGATCCTTGTGCATGAAGATGATCGGGATAATATAACGTTCACTACACCATGGGGTACATTTAAATATGCCAAGATGTCGTTCGGTTTGAAGAACATCGGGGTTACTTTCCAGCGTGCCATGGACATAGATTTTGGTAACGAGAAAGATGTCTTCCTTGTTTTTTATTTAGATGATCTCGCTGTTTATTAAAATTCAGATGATGAGGATTTACACCATTTGAGAGTTGTGTTCCAGCGATGTAGAAAATTTGGGATATCCCTAAATCCTAAAAAGTGCCTATTTCCTATGGAAGAAGGAAAACTGTTGGGTCACACCATCTCAAAAGATGGGATCTGGATAGATCCTTCTAGAGTTGAAGCGATGCAACAAATTTATTTCCCTCGTAACAAGAAGGAAGTCCAAGCATTCAACAGTAGGATGAATTTCCTACGTAGGTTCATCCAAACTTAGCTGAACATATTAGAGAGTTAACCAATATGCTAAAGAAGGAGAATGATGTAAAATGGTCTGAAAATTCTCGTAAGTCATTCATCTCAATGAAATTTTCTTTGACCACTGCTCCAGTATTGACAAGTCCCGATTATTCTCTAGATTTCATTATATTTTCTTTTGCTTTTGAGCATACTTTGGCAGTGGTGCTAATGCAGAAAAAAGATGGGACATAGCTTCCAATAGCATTCTTCAGTCGCACAATAAGTGATGCAACCTACGATACAACATAATTGAGAAACAGGCCTTGGCTTTGGTTAAATCACTCAAGGAATTCCGTGTTTATATTCTGCACTCACATATTTTGGCATATGTTCCAAATGTAGTGGTTAAAGAAGTACTCATGCAAACAGATCCAGAAGAAAGAAGAGGTAGATGGATAGCAGCCCTCTTAGAGTATGACCTTGAGATCAAGACGACCAAGCTGATCAAAGGGAAAGGCTTAGCCAAGCTTATGGTAGAGTCTAATCTACATGCACTTGACATCAATCTCATATCAGCACTGTCCGATGACGAAGAAGGTGTAAGTCTTATTCAGGAATCAGATATCTTTTCATCATCTCCACGGTATGTTGATATCATTTATGTTTTGCAACATTTGAAGCCTCCTCCAGGTGTGTCAAAGGGTAAGAGCAAGTCCTTGAAACTTAAGGCTTCAAAATATTGCATACTAGATAATGCACTATACTAGAAGGATCCTGGAGGAGTGTTACTCAATTGCTTGTTTGAAGATGAGTCCAAAGAAGTGATGAAGAATTTCCACAAAGGAGATTGTGGAGGTCACTTATACTGGAAGAACACGACTAAAAAAGTATTGAGAGCGGGTTACTATTGGCCGACATTATTTGCAGATTTGTACAAGACGGTCATGAGTTGCCATGAATGCCAACTTTGCCAAGGTAAACATAAGATTCTTCATTTACCATTACAGCCCATTTCAGTTGAAGCTCCTTTCCAGTAGTGGGGCTTAGACTTTATTGGTGAAATATATCCACCCTCATACGCTCAACACATATGGATGCGTATCACCACAGACTATTTCACAAAGTGGATCGAAGCGATCCCAACTAGGCAAGATACAAACTCAGTTATAATTCAGTTTTTATAAGCTAACATCTTGTCTCGATTTGGTTATCCCAGAAACATCATCATGGATAACGCTACAACCTTAAAATTAAATAAGATGATAGAATTCTGTGACAAGTATAACATTAATTTGGGTAATTCTGAAACATATTATCCATAGGGAAACATATTGGTGGAGTCCTCCAATAAGTCTTTGATCAGCATGATAAAAAATATGTTGGAGGTGAATAAGAAGAATTGGCACAAGAAGCTAATTAATGCACTGTGGGAAGATCGGGTAAGCAACAAGAAATCCATTGACATGTATCCATTTCAGGTAGGTTATGGCGTGGACACAATTTTCCCTTCTTCTTTGGCTGTCCCAGTTATGAAACTTTTACAAGAAACGAGAAGTGAAGAAAATGACATACAATGCCACAGAAACCAAATTATCCACCTACAACAAACAAGAGATGAAGTGTTTCAGAACACTTCCAAACTCCATGAAAAGATCAAGCAAATCAATGACATAAAAAGCAAGCAAGATGATTTCAAGACCGGTGATGTAGTACTTCGCTGGGATGCCAGGAATGAAGACAAGGGTACGCATGGGAAGTTCGATAATTTATGGAAAGGAACTTTTAATATTGCAACTTCTCGTGGAAAATGCATATCTCTTGGATGAAATGGATGGGAAAAGTTGCTTAGGAGGGCCAGTTAATGGTAGGCTCCTAAAGCACTATCTTTTTTGATCTGAAATTGTTAAATTTTTTTCATCCTCATTGTATATATCAGTTTGATATTCCTGCAAGTGTGAAGTGGAAAAGCACTGGAGTTCGGAGCCAGAAGTGAACGCCATGGAGCTTCATTGAGTTTCTACCATTTTCAAGGTTCAGTTTTCATAAAAGTAAGTTAAATTTTAAGTCATTGTTTGAGTCAATTTCAGTCAGTTTGTGTCATTGAGTTGTCAATATTTAGTCATGCATTTCAGTTTGAAGTTTTTTGACCGTATTGTCCCAATGGTTAGGCACTTGGTCTATGGTGTTCTTGACACTTCCAAGGAGCTACCATCCCCAATAAGGCCGATGTTAGTGTCAGAATATGCATTCTGCCATCAGTGATCAAAATTACTCTTTTTGTATTCATTTTAGGGGTCCCCCTCAGAATTTTTTTATCATTCCATTAGGTCATGCAAAAAATTGATTCACTGATGGTAGCCCTAGTCATAAAGTCTCACTCTCCCTCACAAATTCTCATTTGCTGGCCCACCTTCATGTCTTGCTGAGCATAAAAACACTTTTGAAAAGCTCATTTCACTATGTCTTATCTCAGTCAAAGTCAACCATGGAGTCAGGTCATTCAAGGTCCCATTAGGTTATTAGGTTTCATTGTTCAAGGTCCAAAAATGCACCATTTCATCTCAATAAGGTCAGAAAAAGGTGTGAGAGTGACTCAATAAACATTTCATTATCATCTGCAGAATATTATTAACATGTAAATATGATATTTTTAAAGTTGTAATTCTCGTTTCAAGTATGATTTTCATACTCAAATGTAATTTTATTCAAAAACAATGTGTTAATTTATTTCATTTTTTATGTAATTTTATGCTTCCTATATGTAATAAGTTACTCTCCAAAAGCTTCCAACTCCAACAAAATATGCCGAAATGAAGACCACAAAGTCAAAGTGAAAAGTGCTAAACTCTAGCAACTTCATCCTGCAAAGAAGAATAGTCAAAGAAAAAAGGATATTTAACACGCTTTGAAAAAGTGAAAAGAAACATAGGAAAAGTGGGTTTTTTGATTTAAATCAAAATTCACTCAAGTATTAAAGACTCTTAGACATCAATTTGAAATTCATTTTCCTCCTATTCTATCGAGCAAACACTTGAGGAGAGCGATTTTTTGATTTTAAGGGCAAAATTGGAGAAAAACTGAAGGCGCTGCGCATATCTTGAAGGCGTTGCGCATATCCTGAAGGCGCTGTGCATATCCTTAAGGCGCTATGCATATCCTTAAGGCGCTACGCATATCCTTAAGGTGTTGCTCACAGCCTTAAGGCACTGCACATATGTCCAACAAGCCAGAAAATCATCCAAATTGTGCCAAATCACCTCCAAAACTTCTGCAATAGTTGTTTGAGCCTCGAGCAAGTGAGTAATGGTGTCTTCCATCATCATTTACCTCCTTCAAGTTTATTTGTTTGGTTTTGTGTAATTTTCTTGAGAATTTGGTGTTTTAACCATTCAAAACCCTAGTTTTCCTTCCTAACACTCCCAACTCCTAAAACCCATTTCCCTTATACTCTCATACCCATTCCACATTACAAATACTCTTTCCCAAAACCTCTATTATTACAATCCCTGTTGCTAAGATTTTAAATCCTAAAAACCTAAGCCCTAGGTGCTCCTTTTACCTAGGCTCCCAATTCCTAATTCTCCATCCCAATTCCCATCACACCATCACTCCTTTTCCCTGCCCCCATTTCTCATATCCTAAAATATCTCCCATAAATTTCCCTTTCCCCATTTCCTATCCCCAAAAGTCACCTTCCACATTATCATATACTTCCCTAGGGTTTTGGACATAAAAACACCATGGTAGCAGAAGAAGAGCATAATAGACCATATAGTGAGGAAGAGGAAATAGAAGCTAGGAGGTCACATAAAGGGGGAGGGATAATCAGACTTGAACCTACCAACACAAGGGAACTTTTGGCTTCTCCAGTGACAATAACATGTTTCAAATATGTTGGTTGTTATGATTTTTGTAAACAAGTTCATAGGGTTCAACACGATGACATCTTGACTAGTCTCTTCATATCCAAACTCCACAACAACCAAGTCACTTTAGCTGGAGTCACCTTTATTGTCTCAACTACCATTATTTTAGCTGCCACCGGGATCCCGAATGTTAGGGAGAAGTGGTTCAAAAAAAGTGATTTGGAGGAAAACGACTTTGAGCCCTTCCTAAAACTAAGGTATAAGAATGATAAAAAGAGGTTCTTTCCTTTTCCCACCTCCAGGGAAAATATGCACCGATGATGAAGATAATGATGGAATAATTTTCATGCGAGGGTATATTTTGAAGGCTTTATACTTATCACATCCGCCTCTTAATGCATTTCACTAGGGTAAAAATGCTGAACATACCCTATTACCTCTTCCAAAGCATAGATAAGATCGAATTCATTGTCCAGAAAAGGGAATAGAACATCAAATGAGAAGTCTTTTCCATCATTCCTTAATTAAAAGCATAGTCCTCCACCATCTTAATCAACTAAACATTGCATGGAGTACCATCATAGCCAATGCCATTTTCAATGAGCCATCCACTCACCATGCACAAAATGTCCCTTCATCATCCCAAACATTTACTTCCATCCCTCCATCTCAGCCCATAACACACTCATCATCACCAGATCAGTCCCCTTCACCTCCTTCATCTCCATCTCATCATGACATTGGGTCACCTATCAGGATTGAGGACATTGAGCCTAAGTGGGCTAATATGGTTGAGGTTGAGCCATTGCCAAAAACCTACGAGAGAGGCCATAGGCATGTGTTTTCTCCACACATAGTGGAAGGGGCCATGACTTCTACTTCAACAAAGCAGGTGGACAAAGGAAAAGAGAAGGTCATTGAGGTAGTCATTCATGATGATGAGGACACTCATGAAATAGAGCAGGAATTTCAGATTGTTGATCTAGATGAGGATGAAAATGAAAAAATCACTAATGCAACCATTAAATAAAAGGATACCAAAATTATTGAGCTCCAGACTAATCTTGATAGGGGTAGATATGTCATACACTTCCTTGAGCAAGAAAATGAGAAATTGAAGACTAAACAGGTCATTGATGAGGTCAAGTATGTCACTGCTCAAAGGGAGGCTGAATAGGCCAAAGCCATGCTAGATGAAACACTTGAGAATTATGGCTTACTTGATGAACATGAGGAATAAGTACCACAACAGAGACCTAGAACTAGAGGGCTGAAAAGAGCTCTAGCTCTAGAGAGGCAAAGGGAAGTTGAGCTTGCTGATCAACTAACCCTAAATGAGTAGCTTGCTATAGTCATCAGTGAAAAAAGGGAGCCATGGCTTGATAGAACCAATCAACACTTGGAGAAGCTTCTAGCAAAGGCTAATAAAGACATTGACTTATTGAGGAAAAATGTCAAACAACATGCACTAAAGGAGAAAATTGCATTGGCCAAGCTCAAAAGTGCCAATGCAAAATCTAAAGATTTGACCATGGAGGAGAAGAAGAAATTGGACATTCTTGCTAAGGCTTACCTCCAAGCCTAGACAAATCATCATTGGCTATTCTACAAATTTTGAGGCATTTTCAAACTTTTTTGCAAATTCTGAGTTTGACTGTGTGTTTCTGAATAAGGAAATATCAGAAAATTGGTCATATGCGCAACGCCCTAGGCGCTGCACAAATGATAGGGACATTTTTTGGGCAAAAGGTCACCACCATTGGGTTTAGAATGATGAAGACATGCACCCTGTACATTTTCTAAGGTTTTTGAGGCAAAATTGTCAGTTAAAAGGAAAAAAAAACCACCAAAAAATAATGTTTCTGCCCATATTTTTGCCTAGGCACTGCACACAGAGCAATCTTGGGACATTGTAATTTTGAAGGGTCAAATCAACATCATTTTGAGATATGGATGCATATTCAGAAAGAGGACTTGACAAGCTTTCCAAAAAGCCATCTTGGGCCTGATTTGGACACACGTGGGTCAGTCAAAAGTTTCCATGAACATGGAGGGCACACAACCTTAAGGCATTGCACATATCTTTGCTGATCTTTTTGGTTTTTCAGTGTAAATTTTGATTTTATCTCCAAAAATGATCTTTCTATTAATGTAATTCATCATGGTAAATCTAATTATGTCAAGGATAATTTACCTAGGGGTAGATTCATTAGGTAAACTTATCCTTTAGTCAAGATGAATCAATTTGAGTGTAATTAGGAATGTGTCACTTGGACCATCCTACACTTCAACTTTCAGTTCAGTACTTTGTGGATCTCTTCCTCACCTCATGGATTCGATCCCTAAGGATGAGTGAATGTGGTTTTGATGTCTATTTAGCCCCTTTATTCACACTAAGTAAGGGTTGGAATCAATTTGGATGATATCTTGTTGATCAAGAAACTATTGTACTTAGTTTGGCCAGTTAATAAAGAAGAGTTGCAACTATCTTTTAGGATACTTGTGGTATGATGTTTATCATTGTTTTTTCTTCAGTTTCATATGTTAGAATTTATTGTATTCATATTCACTTCATATCTATGGTATGATCTCTTTCAAGTTATATAGGAAGAACACATGCTTGCTCATGCTCTGTTTTGGGAAATTGATCATAGTTTGTCCATTTTCCTCTGTTTAGGAAGAATACACCTCCCATACTTTTCCTAGCTTCTCATCAGTCTCAAAACCATTTCATCAAAATCATCTTTAAGTGATAAGCCTTATGCCTACCTTGCCCCATTGATCCCTGTAACCCTATCTCATATCCCTTGACCTAGCTCCCTTGACCTAATTTCTTCATCCAGTGATAACCCAACCAAATCAAATCAAAACAACCCTTGCTCTCAATATCTAACCTAAAAACCCAAATTCCTCCAGCCCTCCTAGCTGTGACCTTTTGGAGAGATCCCTCTCCGACTTGGTAGGGCTAGCTACCAAGTCAAAATCTTGGTCTGTGGTTACCTCTATTGGGATTCCTTGTTCAGCCTTGGGAATTTGGCGGAGTGCTAACAAGTCTGAATTGTTGAAGTTGAAGTAGTTTTGAAGCAGGTTGACTTGGGTTGACTTTGAGAAGAAGAAAGTGCATATGAGGAGAGGTTGACTTGGTCTTGGAGGAGTCTTTTTCAGGGGTCTTAGGTCTTGGAATTCATCATTTGAAGATTCTATATGAAGAGAAGAATTCTTGTGGGTTTTCCCCTCAAGAGGAGAGGTTTTGGTCTTGGCTAGTAGCCTATATTTTGTGTCCTCTTGTGTCATTGATCTTCATATTTTGGTAGTTGTTTGATGATAAAAGAACACTATAATAATCAAGTAAAGAATATGCTAACTACAAATACATCAAGTAAAGTAAAAGAACATCACAATCAATTATCAAAGTAAGTGAAATCATCGTAATCTAGTTGGCCTAGATTTCTCAACATGGTATTAGAGCTAAGGTGACAAAAATAAGGAAAGATAGCTTGAAGATCATCCGATTGAAGAAGGATACATAAGGGTCGAGCACAAGGAAGTGTCTAAATAGTGTGTCTACATATCATCTTGAAGGAAATAACTCTTGGAAGGAGAAGAAGAGCTCAAAGGCCCTACTTCTTAAGGAAAGAAAGACTTAACACATTTGGAGCATCTTGAGAAGTCTCCACATTCTACATTCTACATCCAAGGAAGCAAGAAGGAGCACTTCATAATCATCAAAGGAATCAAAGTGATCTCCCTCACATTGAAGAAGGATCACATCTAAAAAACAATCATCATCAGGGAGGAATATTCAATCATTATCAGGGAGGAATATTCAATTGTTAAATAACAAAGGAGTAGCAGAAGTCAACATCTTCAAGAAGGCATCTAGTTGAAGATATCATCATCAAAGGAGCATCTTCACTTGACATGTAAGTATTCTATATTTTATGTCTCAATATACAATGACTTCTTTCTGCAAGGAAAACAATAAACTTGTTGGGTCATCGAATTACCTTGCATGGAAGAAGAGACTATATTTGATCCTCATAGAAAACGAAGTTAGTGAATATGTCATGGGCTCTATCACCAAACCCTCTCAAGAGAAATCTCAAGCTCTATCAAAATATATGAAAGGAGAAATAAGGGTTCAAGATCATCCTTATTGAGTCAATTAAGGGTTCCCTCATTCCCTATGTAGCAAAGTTGAAGACATCGAAATAGATCAATGAAAATTGGTGGAATTGTTCTCTGTAAGTACTGTAGGAGAAATTATATCATTAAGAATCGAACTATACAAGACGAAGGTATCAAAGGAAGAAGGGGTAGCCTAATATCTTATGAGGCTATCTGAAATAGAGATCAACTACACGACTAGGATAAGTGATGTCTGATTGAGAAATGACCACCATTGTGCTCAATGCACTACCTGATGAATGGGGAAAATTTGTATCAAGTATCCATGGAAAGAAGGAAACTACCCCATTCAATTATCCACGACCATTATGAAAAATAGAAGAAACCATATTGAAGGCAAAGAACGACGTTGGATCAAGTGAACAAACTCAAGCATATGTAGCTATGGAAAGGAAGAAAGGGAAGTATCGAAAAATATTTCAAAAGAAAATCTACATGTCTAAGATTCAATTCTATGAAGGTAATGAGTATGGGTATTTCAAAAGGAATTGTCCTAAACTCAAAAAGGATAACAAGAAGAGAGGAAAGAAATGAAGCCCATGTCACCAAAGAAGTAGAAGAACCTGAAAAGAAGAAGTCAAAGAAGGAAGTGAAAGACCTTTACTATGATTGAGATAAAATTATATACTTGGTTCTTTTCAGTTTGTAGAAGATAACAATCGTGATGGAAAGCATCACAAGTATGATAGGATTCATTGTAGAAATGATTGAGATAACATCATAAGCAGTCATCATGATAGAAAAGAAATAACACACGGAATCATCATAAGCATAGAAGGATAACCGAAGCAAGCAATTTATGAGGTTGGAGAAAGTCATCTTGCAAAATAGGAAGACAAAATTTTGTCACACCTCATCATCATTAGAAAGAATAATTTGTAGAATGAGGATAATCAATATCCTCCATTATAATATTTGATAGAAGATTCACCTCTACTTAGAAGAAGCAAGTGTCTCGCAGGTAGTGTACATTCCACCTTGTGTCCATTCACAATCTAGAAGGGTGATGGTATGCTGACAAAGATGTGCAACATGACAAGTTGGTTGAAGTATTTTCATCTTCAAGCAATGAAAGGAAGCTATTAGAAGAGAGTCTAGATGACCACATGAAGGAAGAGGTATGTATATATTTGGTAATAGATAGATAATGTCATGTCATTGTATGGTTGCAAATAGAATGGTTAAAAAACTCTATCTCATGAGCATGATGAAAGAATAAGGAACTTTTCCTTCTATATGATACATGAAGGCATGAATACAATGTGCCTTGAACTCTTTTAACGATGACATAATATGACCTCATGAAGAATGTGAGGTGGTTGGAAACTATGGTTCCTATGATGAAGGAAATATGTATAAAAGATCCCGAGGAAGCAATGTGTGAAGAAGGTGAAAGAAGAGTTCGTGAAAGATGTATCTATCGTCACGTGAGATAAGATAAGTAATCAACATTTGATAACAAGAAGGATTAGCTATGACATCTCCATGGAGAAGGTATGAATAGCCTGATATGTATGCTGGAGAAGGAGAACCTTGATAATGTATGTCTTGGAGATGGATTATGTTATCACCAAACTGGGACTCATTGGGCTATTCAACAATCAATTTGATGTAGCTATTTCAAACCACTTGGGGTTGTAAGTTAGCCCTTCCAACCAGAGAGGGCTCTCTCAAGAAAAAAGTAATATATTTAAGAAACACGCTTATAATGAAGATGGGTAACTCTTATATGTTTTTAGATGATTTTTGTAGGTGGAAAATGAGTGAGGGCTACCATTAGGCATGGAATATGTTGTGGACAATTTTGTCACCCCCTAGAGACAGTCTAGAGTTGCCATATACCAGTGCCTAGGACATCTTAATATAGCAAGGAGCTCTTCATATAGCTTGGGTTGTCAATCCAAAAGCTCGCTTACTATCTCTTGTTGAACAAGGAAATTAGTTTAGAATGGGACCAATCTCTCTCAGAAGCTGATACAAAGATAAGAATAATGTAGGGACATTATGCAAAACTCCAATACAAAGGCATCAGACAGTTAAGAGACAGCTTACTGTAAAGAGGGCCAGTTCAGATATATATCACATAAATCAAATATCAGGAAATGAGTGCAGTGAAGAAACATAAAGAAGATATTAGTTAACATGAGACTGATACCCAGATACACAACAGAACCACATAAGGGCATATTAATTTATGAATCCTTATATGACAATGGCGTTTTAAAAGCACCCTCCTCAAGTAACTAATATAGCAGAAAATATGGAAGAGATGAACATGGAACAGCATATCATGACTAGGCCTATTTAAAGCGCTTGAATAATCCCAGAAAGGGCATCAACAAGGATGAATCCTTACTGCAAACTAGTGAGCCACTCGCATTCTAGAACATGATACAAGAAGATAAATAGCACGAAATGAGATATTGTATTAGCACATAAGAGAAATTACATACTGCGAGATACCAAAGACCAAAATCGTCATTACAGTTATAACTCCTCCTCACTGAGACCCTACGGGCTCTGAACCTTCATACCGAAATATTACAAAATGTATACAAAAGCCTTTTCACTGCACAGTTTGCTGATAGAAATCTGGAACCCTTACAATGTCTTTCTTTTCAACTTTTATAGAAGGGATAGAGAATTCTAGAGAAGGAGGTAGATGGAAAACATTTAATGACTTATTTTGAATCAGATGGCAGAAAACATTCGCGCCTACACTATGAATGACTGAACATAAATGACTGTACTTTACGACTTATTTCCAGAAATGAATGCTGGAAATGAAAATCTGCTTACAAAAAAGACATAAATAATAAAATATGTAGATATTCGGCTCTTTGCTGGAGGAGGAAGATCTTCGACAATTAAACCTTGAGGCGCCTGCTTCTGTATGTGGTACTTTCGATCTACAGGTTTTGAATTTAAATTTGAAATCTTTTTCATGCCGGACACTGAATTCATTGCTCCTTCATAAATAGTCTGCTGCTGCATTAATGTTTTCATCCACCCAAATTCACCTTTTGATTTTCTCTGGATGGTTCTATAGATTGAAATATCTTTCTTCAATGGGGGTCACATCATAGTGGCTCCCGGATCCTTTCCGCCAATTTCATTCCCACAACAAGTTCCTGAAAAAACAAAAGCCTTTTGAATAAGACTAATCACAGAGAGAGTGGAAGTAGTGAGGTTAATGGAAGTGGTGGCACATATTTTGAGAGGATGATGAGATGACGCGGGGTGGTGAAAAACACAGAGGAATGGCAGAGAAATAGGAAGTGAAAATGAGGTAATACAAAGGGATGATGATAAGTGCAGGAGCAAAGACATCAAACAGAGACACTAAAATGCAACACATAAACATAATATGTGAATAGTGGGAGGAACAGCGGATGACACGTGGGTACATGACGAAAATGGCGGAACGATGCTAATGGCACCAAAACTCAGAAATTAACTTTCATAGGAGTTACAAAGAAAAGCGTGACAAAACAATGGAGCAAAGGTTTTGGAAGTGGGACCCATAGCGCACATCGCAAATTCGCAAGTGGAGAAAATGCGATAGAGGGAGCGATGGAATAACCAGAATCTGCACTATGCACTATGCGAGGGGCGTAACCGGTCGAGCGCGGATCGCAAAAACGAAAAATGCGATGCCGCAAAATGACATAAACGAGAAAATGCGCTTTTGCGATGGGGAGGAAAATGTGATAGCGCGATCATGCGATTTGCGATAAACACTTTAAGGGGTAGCGCTTGGCTATATGGATGAAAGGAGGCGCGGAGCTAGGGGAGAAAGGAGCTAGGCCTTATATGACCTTCAAAAGTAGATTTTAGCCTTTTTTTAAATGTATTTCCGGCTTGGGAAAGGGCAATGATAAAGGGGGAAAGAGGGGACTCTGGCCGAAATTTGAATGGAGGGGCTGACTTATACAACATCGGCTCCACCTGGGGACGGCATGTTCGTCCTCGGGCATGCCGAGAACGTGCAGACCTCAGACCCTCTTGTGTGTGAATTTCATTCTACGATCCCTTTGCTTTTCCTCAAAACTTATCAGCTTATTTATATTATTTACATTCAAAATTAAAATCACACTTATATACATCATATACATTAAAATACATCAAGCCTGGTCTGCTTGAGTCAGTACTAAAAGTAGTGTTTAAGGAATTGTCCATTCACAGGGGCATCCAGCAGATCACCCTGTAGGTTTTCTAGCATGAAAGTATTATTCCTTCCTAGATTCACGATTTTGAATGGGCCAAACCATAATGGATCAAACTTCGCATGCTTGCCCTTTTCTGCTTTGCGAACATCCCACCTAAGAGCCAGGTCTCAAACTTGGAAATTCCTGTCTTTTGCATGGCGATCAAAAATATTCTTCATTTTTTCCTGATACTCTACCAGTCTCTTATTTACCTGGTCTCGTGTTTCCTCTAATTCCACCAATTGGTTTATTCTTCTGATCATATCATCTGGTTCTTCCTGACTTTCCTGCATGAAACGTGCTACTGGTAATGCTAATTGCATAGGAAACATGGCTTCTCGACCATACACCAGCTCATAGGGTGACTTCCCTATTGCTCTTTTGCTGGTTATTCTATTCGCCCATAAAGCAAATTTTAATTGGGAGTCCCAATTTTTCTGGTTCTCACTTATTGTTTTCTTCAGGCCTCTCACTAGGGTTTTATTAGAAGATTCTTCTAGGCCATTCCCCTGTGGATAGTAAGCTGTGGAGTGAGTCACTGTGATGTTATACCTTTGGCAGAAATTTACAAACCTGGCAGACTTGAAAGCCTGCGCGTTGTCAGTTACAATTCTAGCAAGGCAGCCAAACCTAGATATGATATTTTCCTCCATAAACCTCATTATTACGGCATCTGTAGCATTTCTGGTAGGTATGGTTTCCACCCATTTCGTGAAATAGTCTGTGGCCGTTAGTATCCATTTATATTGGCCACTTGATGGGGGATGTATCTCTCCTATAAAGTCTAATCCCCATTTTTGAAATGGTTCATTCACATGAATAGGAATCAAGGGTAAAGCTGCTAATTTATGTCTTTCTGCAAATATTTGGCACTTGTCACATGCTCTGACCCAAGCAAAAGTATCTGAGTACAGTTTTGGCCAGTAAAAACTGGCCCTCAAGATTTTATGTGTTGTAGCCCTCCAGCTGTAATGTCCTCCGCAAATTCCTTCATGAAATTCTGTCAGTACATTTTGCACTTCATTTTCTGTGAGACATAACAGTAATATGCCTAGAGGGTCTCTCCAATAGAGCTGTCCATTGGCAATTACATATTTCTGCGATTTCATTCTTACAGCTCTGTATTTTGCCTTATCACATCCTGGAGGACAGTTAAGTGTTAACATATATTCAACTATTTATTTATACCAAGGACTAGTTAGATATTTCATATGTATCTTTTGAGTGGCCCTCTCTAGCCCTTGCTGCTCTTCTTCTTTTTCGGATCCTTCATTTGCTATCATAGATAGATTAATGCCCAAAGCTTGATGATTTGATTTAGATAACATCTTAGCAAGTCCCTGTCCTTTAATCAACTTAGTAGGCTTTATGTCCAAATCATACTCCTGTATTTTTGCAATAGGGCAATGATAAAGGGGGAAATAGGGGACTCTGGCCGAAATTTTAATGGAGGGGCTGACTTATACAACACCTATGATGAAAAATTGTTATATTCAGTCATGTAAGGAATTGCTCAAATTTGTAAACCCACTTGGTTGGGTAGTTGAGTAAAAATTTGTTAACCCACTTGGTTGGGAAGTTGAGTCAAATATGTAATTCCACTTGGTTGGATCTTTGATGTAAGTATGAGTCCTTGGTGATAGGAAAGGTCATACTTGGTTGAGTTATAGAGTCATGTACTTCATTGAAAAATTTGTCTGAAGATTCAGCATGAACTCTGGGGGAGCATGGTAATTTCAATGCACATCAGATCTACATAGCTCTTATTTCTACAAGGAAAGAGAAACCTTTTTTTGGTGTTAATCTGCCCTTTTCCCTTGATGTCAAAGGAGGATAGTATTTTGGTGTTTGAATAATGGTTATGATTAATGTATTTATCTGTTGTGGTGATCAAACACCATCATGGTTGTCATCAAGTGCAACGGGGGATATTGTTGGAAATATGATGCAATATGTTTTCCTTGATGGCAACCTACTTGAACAAATTTTCCTTGATGGAAACCTACTTGATGAGTTGCCTTTTGATAACAACCTATTTGTTAAAGATGTAAAAATGATGTTTCTACAGGTCAGTCTAGATGTGACAGAGAAAGGAATTCCAGTAAGTGCAAGAGAAATGAAACAGGAAATATTTCTTAATGTATACGCTGGTTTGATGAAGGAAACCCGCGTATGGGGGAATCTTTACGCTACTTTTATGAAGGCAACCTGCATATACATCCAGAATTAGTATATACGTATTTTTTATGAAGAGAAGTCACGTATACACACGAGTACGTAGAAGAAAAGTTGTGTATGCCTTTTGCGCTCTAAAATTATGATATCAAGGGGCATTACCATGGTATTAGCCCACAATATTGAGAGTTTTATTGTCTATTTGATTCCATCCAAGAATACCATCGGAAGTTTTGTGGTTTTGGCTCATGGTATTGATAAAGGCTAAAACTATATAAGGAGAAGAAGATCATAGTGAAAAGGGGTGCATATGTCTGGGTATTGAATGAATACTTCACTCTGAAGTATATCTTCATGGAAGGGATTCATTAAAGTCGCGTATGGAATTTAGTAAAGAAAAAGTAAAAATTTTCAATGAGCTCTAAATATTGATTCACCCCCCCCCCCTTAGTATTTTTCCAAACATATGGCACCGGTTTATGGTACAAAAACCAACACTGGGCTATTTTTATTATTTTCTCTGTGTTAATCGGTGTGGTGGTTAACATGTAACGCACCGGTGCTCCTTGTTGAGATAGGGCACCGTACTGTCTATTACAATGTTTGTGTGGTGCATTTATAATACCCCACGCACCGACGTCGATGCATACATAATGAATAGCGCACCTGTTACTTGAGATTATTTTTTTTACCTCAAACTTGACAATTTATTTATAAATATATTAATGAATGATATGGTATGGGTTTCAGATTGATAAAGTAATGACTGACAAGATATCAAGTAACAAAAATAATGATAACACGTCAATAAAAGAAAAAAAGGCAAGTTCTTTGTAAATTCTTTACAAAAAATATTATTTTTGAACTATATGTAAGTTTAACTAATATGTATTGTTTACTGTGTATCATGTAGAGCCACAAAATGACGAAGCTCGATAAGATTATTTCTGATCTAGGACTAGAAGAGCGTGAAAGATTGATGGAAAAATTTCAAAAGGACAAATCAGGTGAATGAAAAAATACTATCGATCCAATATGAGTTTCTTTTTTTAATTTTCATTCATAATATACTTAAAATTATTAGATAACATGTGTCAAACAGTCTATTAAATCACACGTGTTTAATGTTCTACAGGGACCAACAACTCAGAAAATAAATGTTGTTCTTGTTAGGGTCTCATGATTTGGCTGATTGGCAAGCCAAGTGACAAGGTAACATAAAACCAACTTTGAAGCCCAAGGACCTAGCCTTCCTGGACTCAGAGAGGGCTCTCTCTATTTTTGCAAGGGATGTATAGTTTTTTGCTTCTTATGTTTTTGATTTTAGGCTAGTTGTTAAGTGTGTTTTTAGTTTGTTTTAGGGTTTTTGAGGGAGGAACTTATCAAAGTTTTAAATAGATAAAAATATTGTTAGATAAACTGGGCTATGGGGTCGAAAAGGTCGAGAAAGCCTTAGATGGTGGACAAGGTATATTGAAGGGCCGATTTGATCAAGGTAAAATGGATCTTTAGGTGTAATGAAGTGGGAAGGACACTAAGTTTTTTGAAGGACAAAAAATTTTAAACATAAATAGTTCAATAATAGACATCTATGTGGTAGGGCTAACCATTAATCATGGTAAATGTAACTTCAAACTGGTAGATGCATAAAATAAACATTCAAGTGATACATAGAGATATATGACTCTCTAACTTTAGGAAAATCGCTATCAGTCTTTGGGGAAAAAAATTAAGACAAACAAATAACTCAAGCTACTAAGAGGGAACTCCTAGACATAATATTTTGAGCTATCGGGCACTTTGAACTAAGATTGCAGAGTTTTAGGCAAAGGGCAAGATCGATACAAGACCTCTTTGGTTCAACTAGGACAATCAAACATTCAAAGAAAGGTTTCAGAGATGGAGCTTTGACTAGCCATGAGTAAGTAGGGCATACCGTGAATCATACTTAGCATGCACAACAACCATAAATGAAATTGAAAACAAGTTCTTAGGGTATCAAAGAGCATTTAAGAATTCATTTGACATAACTAAGAAAGAAGACAAACATAGAAGCTCTAATGAATCAGGAAATATGAGGTGCCTCCATGGGCATGTCTCAAATCTATTCTCTAGTATCTTACAGCAAGAAAAGAACATGAAATATGTATGAAAACTAAGGAAACATAATAGAGAGGAACACTATACCATTTTACCAAGTCAAGGAATCCAACAACAATCCTCTTTCATCATCCAAAACATTCAAGAAACTATCCAATGCATAAGACAAAGAATTTCTTCCAAGCTTGTATAACCATATATTGCTCTATATCATAAATTTCAGCCTTGTTTACAATGAAATCTCTTGGAATATATAGGCCATAGTGAAGGAGAACCTCCTAGTGTAACTAGCAAGCTCATTGGCCCATCAAAAATATTTGATTTTCTCCTTGAGGCTTTGCAAAGCCCAAGGCAAAAAATATCTACAAAAATATCCTAAAAATGCTAAAAAAGGAAATTAAATTGACTTTTTCCAACTGAATATGGCCAAAAGAGGCTAAATGCACATTTGGAAAAGCCACTTCAGAAAACTGCATTTTTTACAAAAATGCTTCAGAAATATAGCAGCAGAAAATTCCATGTCTTGTGGGCAACTTTTGGAGGACCTCCCGATGTCAAAATAAGGCCCGTGATGGCTTGTTGGAAGGACGTGGATTTCTAGCTTCTGAAAATACTTTGTTTTCCCTAAAATGATCAATAGAAACCTATGAAAATCTGACCTATGTGGAAAAACCCAGAAATTAGCCTTTGCTGATATGCGAGGCAGAGTGTTGAAAAAGTGACTGTTTTTCACCACTTTGGGGGACCAAATCATCTTCAATTGATCTAAAATTTGATGAGTAGATGCCCCTGAAATTAATGCATCCAATTATACCACTTTAAACCTTTGATGATGCTTCAAACTAAAATGACGATGCCCATGATTTTCTGCAAAAAGCCCAAAAATGTCAAAAAACAAAAACTTGTCGAATTATGCCCAATTTTGGCAAGCATAACCCTCATGGGTTTCCAGAAGCATGCTGAGAAGTGGAGGCCAAAATTTCAATCCCTGATATGCCTCTCTTCACTTTTTTTACTGGGCACCTCATTCGGGCCACCTTGGGCTTTTCTTGTGTAACCTTCAATTTTCTTCGGGCAAATTGATTTAGCTTCTTATAGTGCCTAGTCATTTTCCTTTGAAGACTTAAGTCTCTATTAGCTCTTTCCAAATTATTCTCCAAGTGTTTATTCACCCTTTCAAGCCATGCTTCTCTATTGTTTTCTATTTCTTGGGTGAATAAAGTAGTAAGAGGAAAATATCGAAAAAGGGTTGCCTCTTCCTCTTTCTATTTCTCCAAAGCTCTTTTGAGTCCCATAGTCCTAGGCCTCTTCCTCCTTGGCTGATCTTCTTCTTCAGTGTCATTGAATTCACCCATAAGTTCTTCCAACCTGATTTTCACTTTGGAGGCTTCCCTTTGGTATTTGATAGCCCGTGCCTCATAAAATGCCATTTGGACATTCATTTTCTTGTTTTGTGTCTGCAGAAAATGTATGAGGTCTTTAGACCTCTCTAGATCAGCTCTTAGGTCATGAATTTGTTCTTCTCTATTTCGCAAGAGGGACTCAATGATTCTAGCCTCATTGTCACTGTCATTAGTGTTTATTTGAATTATATCAAAATCCCTTTCTTTCTCATATCTACTTTCCTCCTTCTCTTTTCCCTTGCTTTGGGTGGCCTTCTCAGTTCTCCTCTTCTTTGGTAATTCAACAATGGATTTCTTGGGAAACTTGCCTTTGCTTCGGAGTGCTCTAGTAACATTTGGAGTTACAATTTGAGCCACTTTATTTCTTAATGGTCGGGGCTTTGTTATCTTTGGAGAAGAAAACATGGCCCCTTTCCTAGGAGAGGCAGCTATCACATGCTCTATTTGGTCTTTGCCTTTACTGCTCCCCTCATCATCTTTGTCACTATTTTCCTCATTTTGAAGGCTGCCTTCTTTAGAATGCTCACTGCCTAGTATCTGTTTGTCATCATCCTTGTTGGCTGGTGGGTTTTCCTTTTTTTCATCATAAGTGTCCCTTTGAGGACTGTCTTGACCCTCCTCATAAGTGCCTTGGATGTCACCTTGTATGTCTCCTTGAGGGCTGCCTTGTTCACTTTTGTCCCTGCTTTCTTCAGGGCTATTAGGCTCTATATCCTCAATGTTTTATGCCTCATCATAATCATGCTCACTGCTGTGTGGGTGCCAATAGTTTCCTCTTTGTGACTGTTGTGTTCCTCATCAACTTGTTCCATCTCTTCATCATTTCCTTCTTCATGCTTACTGTTTTGCTTGGATTCTTCATTTTGTTCCTCCTCATCACTTATTTTCCTCCTTTCACTGTGCTCTTCTTGATCACTATTTTTCTCTTTCTCACTGTGCTCTTTTTTATCACTGTCAATCATAAGATATTTTTGCTTCTTAGGAGTGGATTTTCTAGAAGAAGGATAGACATGATGAGTGGATGGTGAGGAAGGTGCATGAGATGAAGAAGCAGTGGCGAAATCAAGATGTGAAATGAGAGAGTCCCAAGAAACTCCCTTTTTCTCATGTTGATGGAGGATGACAATCTTGATAAGGGAATGATGAAAAAGACTAGCTCACTGTTGAGAGGAAGGCTTCTTTTGAACAATGGAAGCCATCTTGTCAATACTTCTATAGAGGAAAAAGTGTAGGTTTAGAAATTGAGTTCTTGTGAAGTGCATGAGTAGCCTGATATGATAAGCATAAACCCGAGAAAACCTCCCTTCGCATGTGAAATATTTCATGATGATTTTCATGAGAGAAGCATAGCTGGTCAATAAATAGGAAAAAGGAAAAATAGATGGGCATACATCCCGATGTTCTAGTTTCAAGAAGGGTTTGTATTTATCTGAATCTAGGTAGGTTTGTTTAAACCATTTTTCTCCGACATATGCAATTTTGGTAGCTCTGGAAATAGCTCTAGGAGAGAGCTTGAAGTCTAAACCTACTAGATGAACATGCTTCCCTTGCAGCCTTAAAGCAAATAGATGTGTCAAAGGGAGATGAATTTTCACTTCTTGAACCTTCTGGAAAAATTCTAAACATCCTACTTCATGAAAGTTAAAGAGCACTGAAGGAGAGGCATTCACTTCCTCAATTGAAAAAGACTCATAACTTTTGTGGGGACCACTCCTGTTTTCTAGATTAAGAGGAATTTTTCTTCTGAGATCCTTTGCTAACTCAGCAAGGAAAACTTATTTAAGTGATCATTGAACTTAAGTCTTTAATCAAAACACCCTTTACTCTTTGAAAAAAACTAAGTCTGTCCTTAGTTAGCCAATCAAATTTGTTTACAAAGAATCAACTCTCTTTGACCTTGACAATATGAAATCATTTCCTTCTTAATTCACTGTCTCCTGTGGTTGTCACTGTTTTCTAAGGGATTGATTTAAAACAAAGGTTATACCCCTTCGAAAAAATTGTGTTCTGATTTTGAATAAAACTGCCCTTCTGTGATGGTTATTGTTTTTCCAAAACAAAATACAGCCCTTTTGTTACTGAATAATAGGTCTCCTAACAAACTTTATCTCCCCTAAATGATCACTGTCTTATGTAGTTTATTTGAAGCAAGAAAGAGGTATTTTGAACTTCCTGTCTTAAGGGACTGATTTAAAGCAAAGGACTCTGCCCTTTAGAAAAAACATTGTATTTTTCCTTTGAATAAATTTCCCTCCTTTGATGTTGTTGTCTCTCTAAAACAAAAACAGTCCTCTTGTCACTGAGTACTAGGCCCTTCAAAACAACTATGTCTCCTTTATTGATCTCTGTTGTTCTTTGAGTTTATCAAATAGGCATGAGTTGAATGAAAACCATTTCACCCCTTCAGCATTTTTGTTTGAGGAATGAGGGTTTTTGATAAGGATTATTTGTGGATATTGGAGACAACTGTCTTTTGATTTTGACACACAGTATATTCACCTTCAATATTTGTCTTTTCTCCTTTGCAATATACAGAAAGAAAAACTCCTTTAAACTTGACAGAAACCCTATCCTCTAACCATTTTTTATCTTTGAAATCACAGTTAGGTGACTCTTTAAACTGATTTGAAATCTTTGCAAAACCTATTTTCTACTGGAGACTATATAAATCCTTCACTATTTCATAGCACAAGAAAAATATATTTTCCTTTGAAAATGCTGATTAAAACCCTCTTTTGAACTCCAAACCTATCTAAGAGGTGAGGAATACCTTTAAACATGATTTTCTTAGGCCCTTTGATCATTGGTGCAGTGTACAAGGAGACATGTTGAAAACCGGTGGATGAGTAGACGTTTAAAGCTAAATGTGCCACGCAGAAGGGTGTCAGGTCGACCTCGGGCGCCCAGTGACCGCCAGCACAAGCGTGCTGTGCGAGGTTATAGGCACGTGCACCTCCATTCAAACTCTGTGGTCGGGCACTCACAGGCGCACCGCACATGTGTAAAGGCGCGCCGCATAGAGCCTTTGAGCTATACATCTTCAAAAATGCCTGAAAATGCTTCTCTCTTTGGTGAGGGTTTTGCAAAGTGGTGAATGGATCAGGTTCGAGCCTTTAAACACTGGAAAATCCCAAGTTTCTTTCTCTTTGATTAAAAGACAAAACTTCCCTTTTTGCTTTGAAAGAGGCTTTGAACAGTGGGCTTGTGCCTTTTTTTGTTTTCAAAGGAGACAATCCTAACAAACCTTGATGTAGTTTCAAAATGATAATGCAAACCATGTCTGTTTATGAAGTGAGGGGAAGTCTTACTCTCTGACTAAAACATTCAAAAATGTAATTTCTTATGCCCTTTAAACTCTCTCTCCACCATTCGATGGTACATTTTGACTGGAGGTAATGTAACTTCTTAAAGCTATATAAAAACAACAGTGTTTGTCCTAATTCATATCAAAGCTTTCTTTGACATTGTGATGTGTTTTATCTCCTTGAAGGTTATTTTAAAACTTGGAGCATCATGTCAAGGCCTTCCTTATCCTTACTGTCTCTTTGTATGCATATGCAGAAGCTACTATCAAACCCAGCTAGCTCTACCTTTCTTTGGCCATTTAGATGAGACTGTCCTTAGCCCAATTTTCCCCCTTATTACAGTTTGAAGGAGGCCTTTAAAAACAGAGGAAAAGAGACTCTTTAACACCAGAATGCCATCCTTTTTCTTGATGTGAAATAGGTTTTCAACCTATGAACCCTTATTATTTTATCACTATTTTTCAAACCTGTCTTTCAAATAGAGAACTTGCTCAAACAACATCTGAAACATTGCTGATGCATCTTTTGTTTCATCCCTAGGAAGGAGGTAATTGACAATTTCTGAAATTACTTAACACACCTTAACCCTCTGCTTTTTAAATGAAGGAGGTTCTATCTGTGCCTTTAACCATATACTTTTAATGAAGGATATTACACTATGCTTCTAACCATCTGCTCTTTTTCTAGAGGAGTTTCTCACCGTGCTCTTAACCATCTGCTTTAAATGAAGGAGGTTAGCACTATAGATATGACATTTCATCTATTTCAAAACTGTGTCATCTTTATGCAAATCATATGTCTTCTTGGTATCATATCAAATGGGCAAGAAGGTGAAATTTGACATTTTTCTTTATGAGACATGGTCTAAGATATATATGCTTTGTAAAACATCCCTGTGAACCCTTAGACTAGAAACCATGTGATTTGAAAATGTAGAGTATTTTCTTGCTATACAGATTTGACTAACCTCCCTTAACTGTGTTTGCAGAGGCATGTTGAAATTGTTTTTTGGAGGAGATGTTGAAACTGTGCTAAGCAACATAACATTAGCTTTTTGCTTTTATATGACTTGGAGGCTTCTCTTTGTTTTTTAGGAAAATTTGGATTTCAGACTACTCCCATTAGTAGCCCTTTATTTGTTGTATTTCACTTGTTTTACTGAGGGCAACTTAGTTCAACATGCAGGACCCCTTTGACTTTGTTCTTTTGCTCTTTTACACATTGATCATTGTTGCAATCACACCCTTGTAGAGATGTAACAAACATATGACTTTGAACTCTGAAGAGCTTCCTTGGGGTCTTATGGAGATTTTTCCTAACCTTAAGCATGTTCTTTTAGACAGTGAACATACTTATCTTCTTTTGTTTTGGATCTTTGTTGAACTTCTTCTGGACTGAGATAGGATGACCTCTTAGTGGTGCGACCTATGGATGAATGAAGATTTGTTTTTTTAGATTAGGTGCTAATTCAGGGCTGGTTGGTACTAGACGGAGGCTTTTGGCTCAAGATGTTTTTGCCAAGGAAAGGATTCCATAAAGCACCACTATATAACTTAGGGGCGATCTTGACATATTTTGAGTGTTTCCTTGGGTATGATTAGATTTTCAAATGACAGATGACCAGAGATAGGGTTTCAGAAATTTTTTCAACAGTTGGAAAATGAAAGGCTTGGGGAATAAGGGTAAATGACAACAGATAACTTTCAGCTATGGCGACTATGGAAAGGATTATTTAACTGAAACTAGATAGGTCTTGACAAATGGGTTTTTCTCATCATAGGCTGACCAGAAGGGGTAGGAGGACAAAAATTGTTTTGGGGTGTTTTCTAGATGACAGATTTGACAGTTTGGAGATAAGCTTCTAGAAAACTTAGCTTAAGAAACTAGTCATCATCAACAGGTGAAAAATAATGATGACTAATAGTGGCTCCATTTGGGAAGGGCAGCTCCTTTATAGGAGGTGTCCAGAATTTCAGATCTCTGGCTTTTGAAGACCAGTACCTTATCCATTGGTGCAAATTTCTTTCTTTCTTGATGCTATTTCTGAAAATTGACAACATGATTAGCATCAAAGTCATTTCTACCTACCCAGCTACATTCCCTAACATTTTTTGTTCTTTCGGGTGCATTTAGACTAGCAACCCTTTGGCATAATATTTTTGAAAAATGATACTATCTAATTATACACTTATATCCACCGGGAGTTCAGATTAAACTGATGAACTCCTTTGTTGCTCTACCTACACTAGATCGACTGTCAAGGTTAAGCTGTTTGACAGGATTTGATTCACTAAACTAAAACATGAAATTGAAAAATGACCAAATCAGGATTAGACAGTCTGATTTTTCATGTAATTTTTGCATAAAAGACAAGCTGCACACAAATGTTATTTTGCATGAAAATAAAATTTAGAAAAATCAGGGCTAGGATACACAATTTGTTTTTCATCCCTGTTTTCCTCTTTGGTTCTGTTTTGAGCATATGGAACCAGTATCTTTTCCTAATCTATCTTCTTTGACAAGTCAAGCTTACACAATTTGACTATCCTTTCTTTCACTAACTTATCAGCAATAAATTTAAAACATGTTCAATTATGATTAGGCTATATAACTGAACAAGATATCTTTGAGCACTAGTAGCGGCATTTAGACTTCCGCGCTTTCAGAATGACTATTTTTCGAACATGGGGATTTTTTTTGTTTTCTAAATTTCCCTCTTTTTCTAATTTTCTATTGTTTTTAAATTTTTTGTTTTTTGATTTATTTCTTCAAACAATGATATATACAATGATTGAAAAATCTAGAACTAGAATTCCTGAAAATGGTGAAAATTGAGCATCTTATCTTCATAAGGATCTCCTAATGCTCTTGGTCCACTCAAGTCTTGAAAAGAAAAGTTTGGAAAATTTTCTCTTGTAAGCATCACATAAGGATTCATGCATGAATCTCTAAACAATCCTGTGTCTTCTTACTGTACTTCTTTATACCTTTGATCTCCACTTCTCCTTTTGCTGTACATCTTTTTCAAATAATGCAGATATTCTTTGTCATTTTTGAAGCATATGATGACATCATCAAGGTACATCATAATGAAGAAATTTAGAACTCGAAACATGGCTTTCAGGAACATGTCTTTGGTGTCTGGTGGCTTTGCAATTTTGGGTTTGAAGATGGAACTGCTTCCAGCATATTTGAAAAATTCTTTGATCTGTTCACTTTGCAAAGGAATTAATTGGTGATACCCTGAAACATCATTTTGTAAAGACACATGATTAGAAACATCTATCCTTTGTATAGTATGGTCTTGGGCAAGAAGGATATAACTTCTGTCCCAAGGGTGTGTATTTGGGTTTCTAAAATCAACATAGATCCTATGTCCATCTGTCTTGTCTTTGATTATTAATGTTTGATCAAGATTTTTGTATTTTATTTTGTCAAATAATTTTCTTGAAATGATGGAAGTGTCATAGTGTTTTACACTATTTTCCCAACATGCGCTAGTATCTTGAACAATCTTACAAATTATAGCAGTTTTGAATCTTTGGTGAAGTGACAGAATGTGAGTTAGTTCAATCAGTTCAGGTATATTTGTACTGGAGTCATTACATCCTTTCATATCAAGTTCATCAGACATTTTTCCTGGATCTTTAGCAATTGTGGCTATATTCAAGGTTTCATTTGGGGAGGTAAAGTTATGAGATGATGAAGCATTTAGGTATGGTAAGAACATTAAGCTCCCCTGCCCCTGATTTCCAAAAGGGTTTGTAATATGAAAGTATTCTAGTGCCTCTGTTCTGAAAAAGGTTCCTGATGTTACTGCTGATGTTTGTCTATGGTTTGAGAAATTTGTTTGATGGTGTATAATATTTTCTGTTTTCTGCTCTATTTCTGTTTCTAGAAAATCGAACTCTCTTCCCTCAAGACATAACTGCTCAGGGTCATGATAATTTTGAGTGTCCAGCTCATCATAGAGAACCTGTGGTGGCTGATGTGATGCGCCTAAATTTGTTTCAATTTCTCCTAACTGTTCCTCAATGTCTTCATCAGTGTGTAAAATGAAATAATTTAGATCTGAATGCAAGAAATACATTGGGATGTTATCTGGCCTTTCTTGGCTACTGACCATATATTTCATGTGTGATTCTCGATACAGTATTCTTGTTTGGTTAAACACAAGAATGGTGGCGTAGGACATATCTAGTTGAATATTTCCCTGAAGCTTGGTCCCCCAAGTTCTGGATAAAAACATTCCGTACTTGGGAGGGATGTTTGCTACCACTATGTCCATGATCAGGTGTTTTGCAGGTATTTGGGCCAAACTGAAACAAAGATCTTTGATCAAGCCTAGACACTTCACTATGCTTGAATCAAATGAATATAAGTCTTTATAAGGTTTTTTTATTTCTAGGACTAATCTTTCCATTACAACTTTTTGCATGAGATTGTGCGAGGCCCCAAAATCTAGCATGACATTGTGTAGGATTTGGTCATGTATATTCAGACTGATGTAAAAGGGAAGAGTGGTTCCTTCTTGGAATTTCCCTTCTATTTTTGGACCAAACAACACCTTAGGGGTATCATCAGCTAGGTATAGAGTATCTGCATCATTTTCTATGTTTAGGACCTTTAGCACTTGGGATTTGTAATAGCTTTGGGCAAGAAGTTTAGTGAGGGGCACGGTGATCTTAATTTTGGAAATTTCCACTTCAAAACTGAAGGGTTTTTGTAGTTTAGATAGATTTGTTTCAGTTTTTTCAGCCATGACTTTCTCTATATTCTTAATTTGCTGACTTTGATCTGGGATTTTGTTCAACACAGATATCTCGAGAATCTTAGTAGAGGTACTAGGACAGTCTGGGCCAAGGCTTGTCTGAATAGCTTTATCTTTGTTTTGGTCAGTTTTCTTGGCCACAATTTTGTTACTATCCACTGCTCTTTTAAGAATGGTATCAGGGGTTTTAGTAACAGCAGTGTCTGATCTACGTTTCTTAGAGTTGTCCTAGTTTTTCTTACTCCTAAGATTATACTGCCTATGAGCTTCTATTATGGTGTTCTGAAATCCTATATCAGGGTCTTCAGGGTCCTCGTAATTTGCTTCACTTTGATTTGAGAAGAAGAAAACTTTTTCTTCTTCTGTGAGGAAAACCTCACCCTTGTTATCAGAACCTATCAAGTTTAAATGACTTTCATCAAGTGGTTCTATATCTCTTTCCACCTCATCAACATATTTTTCATTGAAAGGTGGCCTAATCTATTAGTCATTTTCCCTTGGTTTATTTTGAGGCGGGTCTCTTCTAAAGTTTTGGTTTCGATTCCTGTTTTGAGGGTTTGGCTGGTTGTCCCTAAGAGGTGCCTTTTCACTTATCTTTTCCCACATTTTCTCCACGAATCTAATCAGGCTATCTATTCTAGGATCTGAGGAAGAGACTGAAGGGGTGACCTCATCCCAGTATGTGACTTTCCTTTTTGATCTGGTCCTAGCTCTCTTTTCAGCTAGGTTGGCTTCTACACTCTAGCCACTTTTTTCATTTCTTCTAAAGTTGCGGGGTCCTTGTCTCTTAGTTGGTATGTCATATCTAGTTCGAAACCTTCGGGAAACTTTGATAAGTTTGAGCCAAGTGGAGGTTTGAAGTGAGGTGGGAGGGCATTATAAACAATGTTGAACCTAGTGCAGTAGTCTCAAATGCTTTCCCCATTATCCCTTTTAATATTGTTATATTCGGAAAGGATTTGGATGGGGTTTTTCCTAATTTCCCACCTGCTTATGAAAGTTTGGTAGAGGGTTGGGAGATCATGTATACTGTTAGGAGCTAAGCCTTTAAACCATTTTTTGGGTTCTCCGCCCAGGCTTTGGGAAAACATCCTCATTCTTATGGTCTCATCTTCTATTTCCATGTATTCAAAGGCATCACTAATTCTATCTACATGTTGTTGGGCGGTAGTAGCATCAACCTCGGTGAAGTGCGGGATTTTGGATTAGTAGTCATGTTGCAAAGGTACCAAGGGTTGTGGTAATACTAAGGGTGCATACCAAGCTACCATGGTGGGAGCTAATGGTGGATTTACAGTATGAGGGCTTATAGGATGAAATGAGGTGATTTGAACAGTGGTGGTCTGAAGGGGTGTAGCGGAGATACTTGGACTTGTGAACTGATTCTAAGCAGATTTGGGGTGGTAAGAGCCAAAGTGGTGGAGGAGCTGAAAATCAGGAGGTGTAGTAGGTGAGGCTTCTCTGCTAGGACTCTGTTGCAAATCTAAGGACTCAAGATCGTCAAGGTTGATTTTACTTTGTGACTTGCTTCTAAAAAGGGTTTTTGCTAAACTCAAGTCAAAATGGGAATCCTGAAAGGATGTAATATGTTCAGGTACAAATATTTCTTTGCAGATGGTCCTATTAGTAGCTAAGTTACTAGTTTCATAATTTTTCCACAAAATCTTTTCTAGGTTATCAACTATGATAGGGGGATTTGGGTCTGGATGAGATCTGGTATTGATTCTTTGTGAAGATAGATTTCAAAATCAAAGTTTAAAGAGGATTATAGTTGTGATTATTTTTGGATGGATGACCTCTCTAGGGGTTTTTCTAATTTGAAGAATGGTCAAAACAAAAATAAAGGCTAGTGGAGTCGCAAGATGGATTTTCTTGAGATTTATGGTCCACCACCAATAGTGTTAAAGATGTTATTCTGGAAAAGAATGTCTAGCAAACTTTGATGTGGAAACTTGCAAGAAAGACTTAACACTTAATTTCAACAGTTTGCTAGACTGTTGGGAAAGCTAATGGTTCTATTTGCAAGTTTATTCTATTTGATTTCTTATGCTTAGGTGAAGTTTTCTGAATCGCTTAGTTAAACTTAGTTTGTCACTAATTTCAGAGGCTGCACCATGAAATTTGAGTTTTGGGAAAGATGGGTCAACAGAATAGTATGGTTTATGAAATTTTTTGGTTTTTGTGGAGTATTAGGCCTATTGGAGGCTAGTGGAGTCGCCAGGTGGATTTTTTGTTGTTTTTATAGAGATGTACTTATGGTCCACCACCAATAACTAGGAAAATCCAATCTTGGGATGTTTTCTGGGGTTTTCTGAGTCTTTATGTGTAGCCTATGGTTTGTTAGAGTGTTCTAAACCTGATTCATCACTTTTCTAGGGCATTGAAGCAAAAAGAGTTTACTCTAAATGATTCTATGGGTTTCTTGCTTGTTTTAAATTTTGAAATACTAATGAATCTACAAGAGTTTGCTAGACTGTTATGTACTCAGTTAGTCCCACCGTGGTCGCCCTTATGTTAGGGTCCCATGATTTGGCTGATTGGAAAGCCAAGTGACAGGGTAACATTAAACCAACTTTGGATCCCAAGGACCTAGCCTTCCTGGACTTAGAGAGGGCTCTTTCTATTTGTGCAAGGGATGTATAGTTGTTTGCTTCTTATGTTTTTTATTTTAGGCTAGTTGTTAAGTGTGTTTTTAGTTTGTTTTAGGGTTTTTGAAGGAGGAACTTATCAAAGTTTTAAATAGATAAAAATATTGTTAGATAAATTAGGCTATGGGGTCGAAAAGGTTGAGAAAGCCTCAGATGCTGGACAAGGTATATTGAAGGGCCAATTTGATCAAGGTAAAATGGATCTTTAGGAGGAATGAAGTGTGATGGACACTAATTTTTGTGAAGGACAAAGACTTTTAAACATAAATATTTCAATAGCAGACATCTATGTGGTAGGGCTAACCATTAATCACGATAAATGTAACTTCAAACTGATAGATGCATAAAATAAATATTCAAGCGATACATAGAGATATATGACTCTCTAACTTTAGGAAAATCGCTATCAGAGTTTGGGGAAAAACAATTAAGACAAACAAATAACTCAAGCTACTAAGAGGGAACTCCTAGACATAGTATTTTGAGCTATCGGGCACTTTGAACTAAGATTGCAGAGTTTTAGGCAAAGGGAAAGATCGATACAAGACCTCTTTGGTTCAACTAGGACAATAAAACATTCAAAGAAAGGTTTCAGAGATGGAGCTTTGACAAGCCATAAGTAAGTAGGGCATACTGTGAATCATTCTTAGCATGCATAATAACCATAAATGAAACTGAAAACAAGTTCTTAGGGTATCAAAGAGCATTTAAGAATTCATTTGACATAACTAAGAAAGAAGACAAACATAGAAGCTGTAATGAATCAGGAAATCTGAGGTGCCTCCATGGGCATGTCTCAAATCTATTCTCTACTATCTTATAGCAAGCAAAGAACATGAAATATGTATGAAAAATAAGGAAACATAATAGAGAGTAACACTATACCATTTTACCAAGTTAAGGAATTCAATAGCAGTCCTCTTTCATCATCCAAAACATTTAAGAAAAAATCCAATGCATGAGACAAAATATTTCTTCCAAGCTTGTATAACCATATATTGCTCTATATCATCAAGTTCAGCCTTGTTTACAATGAAATCTCTTGGAATATATAGGCCATAGTGAAGGAGAACCTCCTAGTGCAACTAGCAAGCGCATTGGCCTATCAAAAATATCTGATTTTTTCCTTGAGGATTTGCAAAGCCCAAGGCACAAAATATCTATAAAAATATCCTAAAAATGCTAAAAAAGGAAATTAAATTGACTTTTCCCAACTGAAAATGGCCAAAAAAGGCTAAACACACATTTGGAAAAGCCACTTCAGAAAACTGCATTTTTCACAAAAATGCTTCAGAAATATAACAGCATAAAATTCCCTGTCTTGTGGGAAACTTTTGGAGGACCTCCCAATGACAAAACAAGGCCCGTGATGGCTCCTTGGAAAGCCTCGGATGTATAGTTTTTGAAAATACTTTTTTGCCCCAAACCGATCACTGGAAGCCTATGAAAATCTGACCTGTGTGGAAAAACCCAAAAATTAACCTTTGCTGATATGCGAGGCAGAGTGTTGAAAAAGTGACTATTTTTTGCCACCTTTGGGGACCAAAACATCTTCAATTGATCTGAAATTTGTTGAGTAGATGACCCTAAAATTAATGCATCCAATGATACCACTTTCAACCTTTGAGGATGCTTCAAACTAAAATGGCGATGCCCATGATTTTTTGCAAAAAGCTCAAAAATGTCGAAAAACAAAAACTTGTCGAATTATGCCCAATTTTGGTGAGCATAACCCTCATGGGTTTTTAGAAGCATGCTGAGAATCAAAGGCCAAAATTTCAAGCCCTGATATTCCTTTCTTCACTTTTTGTACCGGGCGCCTCTTTCGGGCCACCTTGAGCTTTTCTTGCGTAACCTTCAATTTTCTTCGGGAAAATTGATTTAGCTTCTTATAGTGCCCAGTCATTTTCCTTTGAAGGCTTAAGTCTCTATTAGCTCTTTCCAATTTATTCTCCAAGTGTTTATTCGCCCTTTCAAGCAATTCTTCTCTATTGTTTTCTATTTCTTGGGTGAATAAAGTAGTAAGAGGAAAAGATCGAAAAAGCGCTACCTCTTCCTCTTTCTGTTTCTCCAAAGCTCTTTTGAGTCCCATAGTCCTAGGCCTCTTCCTCCTTGAATGATCTTCTTCTTCAGTGTCATTGAATTCGCCCATAAATTTTTCCAACTTGATTTGTGCTTTGGAGGCTTCCCTTTGGTACTTGATAGCCCGTGCCTCATAAACTGCCATGTGGACATTCATTTTCTTGTTTTGTGTCTGCAGAAAATGTACGAGGTCTTTAGACCTCTCTAGATCAGCTCTTAGGTCATGAATTTGTTCTTCTCTATTTCACAAGAGGGACTCAAGGATTCTAGCCTCATTTTCACAGTCATCAGTGTTTATCAGAATTATATCAAAATCCCTTTCTTTCTCATGGCTACTTTCCTCCTCTTTTCCCTTGCTTTGGGTGGCTTTCTTGGTTCTTCTCTTCTTTGGTAATTCAAAAATGGATTTCTTGGGCAACTTTCCTTTGCTTCGGAGTGCTCCAGTAACATTTGGAGTTACACTTTGAGCCACTTTCTTTCTTGATGTTCAGGGCTTTGTTACCTTTGGAGAAGAAATCATGGCCCCTTGCCTAGGAGAGGCAACTAGCACATGCTCTATTTGGTCTTTGCCTTTACTGCTCCCCTCATCATCTTTGTCACTATTTTCCTCTTTTTGAAGGTTTCCTTCGTTAGAATGCTCACTTCCTAGGTTTTATTTGTCATTATCCTTGCTAGCTGGTGGGTTTTCTTGTTTTTCATCATAAGTGTCCCTTTGAGGACTATCTTGACCCTCCTCATAAGTGCCTTGGTTGTCGCCTTGTATGTATCCTTGAGGGCTGCCTTGTTCACTTTTGTCCCTACTTTCTTCAGGACTGTTAGGCTTTATATCCTCAATGTTTTGTGCCTCATCATCATCATGCTCACTGCTGTGTGGGCTGCCAATAGTTTCCTCTTTGTGACGGTTGTGTTCCTCATCAACTTGTTCCATCTCTTCATCATTTCCTTATCCATGCTTACTGTTGTGCTTGGATTCTTCATTTTGTTCCTCCTCATCACTTATTTTCCTCCTTCCACTGTGCTCTTCTTGATCACTATTTTTCTCTTTCTCACTGTGCTCTTTTTGATCACTGTCAATCATAAGATATTTTTGCTTCTTAAGAGTGGATTTGCTGGAAGAAGGATAGACATGATGAGTGGATGGTGAGGAAGGTGCATGAGATGAAGAAGAAGTGGAGAAATCGGGATGTGAAATGAAAAATTCCCAAGAAACTCCCTTTTTCTCAAGTTGATGGAGGATGACGATCTTGATAAGGGAATGATGAAAAAGACAAGCTTGTTGTTGAGAAGAAGGCTTCTTTTGAACAGTGGAAGCCATCTTGTCAATGCTTCTATAGAGGAAAAAGGGTAGGTTTAGCAATTGAGTTCTTGTGAAGTGCATGAGTAGCCTGATATGATAAGCATAAACCCAGGAAAACCTCCCTTCGCATGTGAAATATTTCATGATGATTTTCATGAGAGGAGCATAGCTGGTCAACAAATAGGAAAAAGGAAAAATATATGGGCATGCATCCCGATGTTCTAGTTTCAAGAAGGGTTTGTATTGATCTGAATCTAGGTAGGTTTATTTAAACCATTTTTCTCCGACATATGGAATTTTGGTAGCTCTGGAGATAGCTCTAAGAGAGAGCTTGAAGTCTAAACCTGCTAGATGAACATGCTTCCCTTGCAGCCTTAAAGCAAATAGATGTGTCAAAGGGAGATGACTTTTCACTTCTTGAACCTTCTGAAAAAATCCTAAACATCCTACTTCATGAAAGTTAAAGAGTAATGAAGGAGAGGCATTCACTTCCTCAGTTGAAAAAGGCTCATACATTTTGTGGGGACCACTCCTATTATCTGGCTTAGGAGGCATTTCACTTCTGAGATCCTTTGCTGACTCAGCAAGGCAAACTTGTTTAAGTGATCACTGAACTTAAGTCTTTAATCAACACACCCTTTACTCTTTGAGAAAAACTAAGTCTGTCCTTAGTTAGCCAATCAAATTTGTTTGCACAGAATCAGCTCTCTTTGACCTTGATAATATGAACTCCTTTCCTTCTTAATTCACTGTCTCTTGTGGTTGTCACTGTTTTCTAAGGGATTGATTTAAAACAAAGGTTATTTCCCTCAGAAAACATTGTGTTCTGATTTTGAATAAAACTTCCCTTCTGTGATGGTTATTGTTTCTCCAAAACAAAAGACAACCCTTTTGTTATTGAATAATAGGCCTCCTAACAAACTTTGTCTCCCCTTAAATGATCACTGTCTTATGTAGTTTATTTGAAGCAAGAAAGAGGTCTTTTGAGCTTACTGTCTTAAGGGACTGATTTAAAACAAAGGACTCTGCCCTTTAGAAAAAACATTGTATTTTGCCTTTGAATAAATTTCCCTCCTTTGATGTTGTTGTCTCTCTAAAACAAAAACAGTCCTCTTGTCACTGAGTACTAGGCCCTTCAAAAAAACTATGTCTCCTTTTATGATCTCTGCTATTCTTTGAGTTTATCAAATAGGCATGAGTTGAATGAAAACCATTTCACCCCTTTAGCATTTGTGTTTGAGGAATGACGGTTTTTTATAAGGATTGTTTTTGGATTTTGGAGATAACTATCTTTTGATTTTGAGACACAGTATATTCACCTTCAATCTCTGTCTTTTCTCCTTTGCAATATACAACAAGAAAAACTCCTTTAAAATTGACAGAAACCCTATCCTCTAACCATTTTTTATCTTTGAAATCACAGTCAGGTGACTCTTTAAACTGATTTGAAATCTTTGCAAAACCTATTTTCTACTAGAGACTATATAAATCCTTCACTATTTCATAGCACAAGAAAAATATATTTTCCTTTGAAAATGCTGATTAAAACCCTCTTTTGAACTCAAAACCTAACTAAGAGGTGAGGAATACCTTTAAACATGAGTTTTTTAGTCCCTTTGATCATTGGTGCATTGTTCAAGGAGACACGTTGAAAATCAGTGGATGAGCGGGCGTTTAGAGTTGAACGCTCCACGCAGAAGGGTGTCGGGTCGACCTCGGGTGCCCAGTGACTGCTGGCACAGGCATGCTGCGCGAGGTTATAGGCGCGCCGCGCCTCCGTTCAAACTCTATGGTGGGGCACTCACAGGTGCGTCGCGCATGTGTAGAGTCGCGTCGTGCAGAGCCTTTGAGCTAGAAATCTTCAAAAATGCCTGAAAATGCTTATCTCTTCGGTGAGGGTTTTGCAAAGTGGTGAATGGACAACGTTCAAGCCTTTAAACACTCGAAAATCCCAAGTTTCTTTCTCTTTCATTAAAAGACAAAACTTCCCTTTTTTCTTTTGAAAGAAGCTTTGAACAGTGGACTTGTGCCTTTGTTTGTTTTCAAAGGAGACAATCCTAACAAACCTTGATGTAGTTTCAAAATGATAATGCAAACCATGTTTGTTTATGAAGTGAGGGGAAGAATTATTCTCTGACTAAAACATTCAAAATGTAATTTCTTGTGCCCTTTAAACTCTGTCTCCACCATTCGATGGTATATTTTGACTGGAGGTAATGTAACTTCTTAAAGCTATATAAAAACAACAGTGTTTGTCTTAATTCATATCAAAGTTTTCTTTGACACTATGATGTGTTTTATCTCCTTGAAGGTTATTTTAAAACTTGGAGCATCATGTCAAGGCCTTCCTTATCCTTACTTTCTCTTTGTATGAATATGTAGAAGTTACTGTCAAACCCAGCTAGCTCTACCTTTCTTTGGCCATTTAGATGAGGTCGTCCTTAGCCCAATTTTCACCCTTATTACGGTTTGAAGGGAATCTTTAATAAACAGAACAATAGAATCCTTTTGACCATTATTTCACCTTTGGCCTTTGATGTATATGATGTTTCTATCTCATAACCTTTGTAATGAAAAGGCCCTCTTTTAATGCAAACATAATCTAATTTAACATCATGCCCTCTGTCTTTGATTTATTTGAAAAGGTAACTTCTCAAGTTTTTCTTTTCATTCATAACCTGGAGGGAGCTTAGCTTTGATAACATAATGAATTTATTCAAAAGCTATCATACCCTTTTCTCATTAGTCATTTAGGTGGTCTGTCCATTTTGTAGATAATATTAGAACTTGAGCTTCAGGTCTGTCAATTTAACCATTCATAAGAGGCTTGTTTGGTCAAAATTGTAACCTGTGATTTATCCTTTGGGGAATGTTTTCATGAATGCAGGATCAGAGCCTGTTAACACCATCATGCTATATCTCTCAGATAAGCTTTAGCTTGTGATATGGAATAGGTTTTTGACTTATGAACTCTTATTTACACACCACTACTTTTCACCCTTGTATTTTTGATAAGAAAATTGCTCACACATCATTTGAAAACACTACTGATGCATCTTTTGCCCATCTCTTGGAAGGAGAAGACTCACAATTTATGAAATCACTTTGACATCTTAACCCTCTGCTTTTTAAATGAAGGAGGTTCTCACTGTGCCTTTAACCCTCTACTTTTAATGAAGGAGGTTACACTGTGCTTCTAACCATCTGCTCTTTTAAAGAAGGAGGTTATCACTGTAGATAAGTCATTTCACTTATTTCGAAACTATATAACCTTTCTACAGATCATATGTCTCTTTTTTGACTTTGTTTGCAGAGGCGCGTTGAAATTGCTTTTTGGAGGAGATGTTGAAACACTGTTGAGCAGCATAACATCGAATTTTTTCCTTTATATGACTTGGAGGTTGCTCCCTGTTCTTTAGGAAACTTTGGCTCTCAGACTACACCCATTAGTAGCCCTTCATTTGCTGTATTTCACTTGTTTTACTAAGGGCAAGATATTTTAGCATGAAGGACCATTTTGACCCTGTTCTTTTGCTCTTTTACAAATTCATCATTGTTGTAATCACACCCCTGCAGAGATGTAACAAACATATGAATTTGAACTCTGAAGAGCTTCCTTGGTGTCTTATGGAGATTTTTCCTGACCTAAGCATGTTCTTTTTAGACAGTGAACATACTTATCTTCTTCTATTTTGGATCTTTATTGAACTTCTACTGGATTGAGACAGAATGACCTCTTATTGGTGCAACCTATGGATGGATCAAGATTCCTTTTTGTAGATTAGGCACTAACTGAGGGCTGGCTGGTAATAAACAGAGGCTTTTGGCTCAGGATGTTTTTTCCAAGGAAAGGATTTCCTAAAGCACCACTATCTAACTTAGGGGCGATCTTGACATATTTTGAGTGTTTTCTTTGGTATGATTAGATATTTAAATGACAGATAACCAGGGATAGGGTTGCAGACAGTTTTGTCAATAGTTGGACAATGAATGGATTTGAGGAATAAGGGTAAATGACAGCAGATAAACTTCAGCTATGGAAACTATGGACAAGATTATTTTGCTGAAACCAGATAGGACTTGACAAATGGTTTTTTCTCATCATAGGTTGACAGGAAGGGGTAGGAGGACAAAAATTGTTTTGGGGTGTTTTCTAGATGACAGATTTGACAGTTTGGAGATCATTTTCTAGAAAACTCAGCTGAGTAAACTAGTCATCATGAACAGGTGAAAAATACTGATGACTAATAGAGGCTAATATAAAAAGGAGGTACCTCACTATCTTCTAAGTCACCATCAACAACAGGACCAAATAAAAGTTTTGGGTGATCGTCACATACATTGATCATATCAAACATCTTATCTACCCTAAGCAACATGGCTACTTGAAAGTTATACTGGTCATTCTTGACTATTTCATTTAAAGGAATGGAGACTTTCAGTTTTGAGATTTCATTTTCAAGAATAAAAAGAGCAAAATGTTTTTCTACCTCTTTGGATGGTGCATCTTTCTTCTCGAGTTGATAGTTGTGTGGAATTCCTTTCTCTGTCGTCCATATTGAACTTCTTTATCTTTTTTCTGATTTTTGGTAGAAGCATCATTGCATTTCACATTATTAGGAACAATAGATCCTTTATCTTTTCTTTGATTTGAAGTAGTGGTTTTTTTATGGTGAGACTATGTTTGAGAATTCAGTTTTTTATGACCTGAGGTTATAAGCACATTCCTATTTCTCAAATGATACTGCATTTGTACCTGAGTAAGAGCATTCTAATATCTCCTCTGGTAATCTTCTATCCATACCGATAACATATAATCATTTGAAAATACATATCGTTGGTCGTCCAATGCATACATTTCTATATAAAATTGATCTTCTTCGGTGATCAAAATAAGTTGTTTATTTTCCTCGAACAAATGATTTTCACCTAAAATCTCTTCTTCTTGTTCATCAGGGCCTTCGGTGTAGTTTTTCTTGAATGGAGTGTGAATTTTCTACTGATTTTGTGGATCCTGACCCCTATGTTCCCTTTTCTTGATCCTATATTTAGGTTGCTGACTTTTACCCCTGAAATTGGGATTTATAATTGATGATTCAACTTGTCTATCCACGATGGTTATTTTGTCCATTATTTGATCAAAGTGCCAATTTTTCCCTCTGATGAAGTAGATGTTGCTTCCTTGATGGTTACCCTTTTCTCTGTTTTGATTTTTGACTTCCTGATAATCAGGTTTGCTTCAATGCTCATTGCATTTTTCTACATTTCTTGAAGGGTATATGGGTTTCTTTCTCTTAGCTGGTAAGCCATATCAGGATCAAAACCATTAGCGTAATGAAGTAATGTAAGTCTTGGAGGAGGCTTGATATTTTTAGGAATAGAATCATAAATTCTATAGAACCTAGCTATGAAGTCTTGTATAGAATCATTAGGATTTCTTTTCAAGGTGTTGTATTCAACTAGAATTTGGAATGGATTTTTCTTCTCCTCCCATTTCGCCATAAACAATCAATCAGTTGTTGTGAATTAGTTACTGAACCAACTATTAGGGAGCGGAACCATTTTTTATCCTCTACTGAGAAACTCTACGCTAGGATTCACATCTTTGCATCATCATTATTCATCTCTTCAAGATCAATGAAATCAACTAATTTGATAATATGTTGGTGAGAAGTAACCTCTGATATTCGATCAAAAAGAGGAAATATTTGACCATAGTTCTGAGGTAGTGTAGTGAGTTGTACCGGTAGGATCAACAGAGAAAATCCAGCCATGACTAATGAAGGGGGTTGTGAAGGTGTTGATGGAGTGAATACTTGTAGATGTAATGATGGAATAAAAGTGAGGGATGATGATGCAGTTGTATGAGAAGCTGTGATAGTAGGTGGTGAAGCAAAAGCTTGTTTTTGGTATTGTAAATAATCTTTTTCAGAAGTTACTTGAAACTTATCGGCCAAACCCTAAGTTTATGAAAATTAGACCAAACTTAACTATCAAAATCGAAATAAAAAGATTTAGAAAATGGTAAGTAGGTCTCAAAATCAATGGGCTCAAAGACAATTTGTAAGAGAAAGGAATCAGACTTAGACTTAAACAAATATTTCTCAAATTCAAAATTAAAGGACGAACTTTCTGGAGAAATTAGCCTCATAGGCAAGGATTTTGATTTCACATGTGCAGGTATATTCTTTCCATATTTCCAATACTTTATTTTCTTCTTTCTTAAATTAATCTTAGGGTCATTAACAATTGGCTAGGGATTTGTGTCTGGATTTGAACTACTATGTCTTTTGGGAGCCAATTTTTTTGAGAATTTGCACTTTGGATCGAATTTAGTAACTTATCCTTATTTGAATGTAATAATTTATCACCCACAAGTATAGCCTTCAGTGAACTAAAAGAAGTATCCCTAGGGAAATTTTTGAAATCTCTCCCCGGCAACGGTGACAAAAATGTTATCACTCCCCCTGTTTCCCAAGGCTGAGAATCGAATTGAAGGAGGTTGTTGTGAAACCAACTCCAAAAATAGAAGAAAAGAGAAATCAATGCCTTAGAAATAAACCACTTCGAGGGGGAAACCTACAATACATTACATGAATGAACAATTCTTGGATGATACAAATTAAAAAACCTCCTTTCTATATATAGGAGTCCATGGGGCCATAATGCAATCCTAGTGGGGCCACAATGTAATCCTAGCTGGCCTAAAAATAATAATTTAAGGGCAAAATAATAACAATATGGGGGTTACAGGGGTACAATAATAAAAATAAGGGGGTTACTCTAACAACAATAAGGGACTATAATAATAATATAGGGACCTAAAATTTCCCCTCTCCTTCAAAAAAGTGTTGTCCTCAATGCTTAAGTAGCTCTAGGTGCTTCTATATAAAATTCTCATCCTCCCATGTAGAATCTTCAGTGGATAAGTTCTTCCACTTAATGAGATACTCTGAAATTGATCGATTCCATAGCTGTTGAGTTCTTTTTTTCGTGACTGCTTCAGGTTCCAATATGCTTTTCCCTTCCTCATCAAATTCTGGCAATATTATTTGAACTAGAAGATTTTCACCTATAACCTTATTTAAGCATGAAACATGGAAAACTGGATGCACTCGTGAAGAAGCAGGAAGCTCCAATTTGTATGCCATAGTACTAATATTTTGCAACACCTTGTAAGGACCATAGTACTTGGCGATAATTTATTATCCTTCTTAGCTTGCTTGAGGGACATTTGTTTGTATGGTTGTAGCCGTAAAAATACCCAATCTCCTACATCAAAACTTCTCTCGCTGCGATGTTGATCTGCCCGTTGTTTCATTCGATTTTGTGCCAAATTCAGGTTATCCTTTAAGAGTTGGAGAACTTCTTGCTGATGCTCGATGTGATCTTCCACTGCTTGAACCTTCGAATTTTTTCTTAAAGATGATGTGATGGATGGTGGATGATATCCATAAAGTGCCATAAATGGGGTCATTTTTGCTGCAGTATGGAAGGAAGTGTTATACCACCATTCAACGAGAGGTAACCACTTGACCCATTGTGTTTTTTTATTAGATACAAAACAACGAAGATATCCTTCCAAACATTTATTTACTATCTCAGTTTGACCATCGAATTGAGGATGATAAGATGAGCTATGAGCTAATTGAGTACCCAAACAAGAAAATAACTTTGTCCAAAAATTTCCAGTAAAAATGGGATCTCTGTTTCTCATAATAACCCTTGGGTTTCCATGTAGCTTTTGAATTGTGTCCAGGAATGTAGTAGAAACTATACTTGATTTAAATGGATGAGATAATGCACAAAAGTGTGCATACTTGGTAAGTCTATCAACTACCACCGTGATAACACTCTTTCCTTCAGACTTAGGTAAACCTGTGATAAAATCCATTGAAATCTCTTCCTAACGTTGACTTGGAATGGATAAAGGTTGTAGAAGACCTGGGGTCTTAATTGTCTCAACTTTATTCTGCTGGAAAACCAAACATTTTGCCACAAACTTTTGAATATTAGATTTAAGGCGATCCCAAAAAAAATCTTTCTTCACCATGTGGTAAGTTTTTAAAAATCCTGAGTGTCCTCCTAAAGGAGAAGTGTGCAATTCCAAAAGAATATTTTGTTTTAGTTGGAAATTATTACAAAGATATAAGCGATCTTTGTACCATAAGGAATCATTTTTCCAACTAACTGTATCAAATGTACTAGGATCTTGCTGCAACTTCTGAACGAGTGTCCACACTTCTTCATCCTTCTTCCATTCATCTCTTGCTTCGGTTATCCAATATGGTTGGATAATATAAATGGCACAAAGCAATGCTTCCACCTCTTCATTATTTCTTGAGAGTGCATCTGCAACAACATTTAGCTTCCATTTTTTGTATATTATTTCAAAGTCATAACCCAACATCTTTGTGACCCATTTTTTCTACTCTTCTGAAGATAGTCTTTGTTACAAAAAGTGTTTAACACTATCATGATAAGTTTTTACCTTGAAGTGTCTTCCCATTAGGTAAGTTCGCCATTTCTTTAGTGCATGCAGTATTGCTAACATTTCCTTCTCATAAATAGGTTTCTGTAAATACTTTCCTTTGATTGGACGAATTTCAAAAGAAATGGGTCTTCCTTCTTGCATTAAAACAACACCAATTCCATTTCTTGAGGCATCACATTCCACAATAAAGGTTTTTGTGAAGTCTGGCGTAGCTAAGACTGGTGCTAGGCACATTGCCTCTTTAAGATGTTCAAAGGCCTTAGTTGCTTCAAAATTCCATGAAAATTCATCTTTCTTCAATAATGTTGTTAGAGGTGTTTCTATTGTCCCGTAATTCTTAACAAACTTGCGATAATACCCTGTTAACCTGAGAAATCCATTCCTTAATGGCTTTAATTTTGTTAGGGTCTACCTTAACACCCTCGTGAGATACAATATGACCCAGATATTCCACCTCTTGTACTCCAAAAAAACATTTGCATGTTTTTGCATATAATTGTTTCTTCTGCAATAGTTTGAGCACCTTTTCAACGTTTTGAACATGATGCTTCCAAGACTTGTTGTAGATTAGTATATCATCAAAAAATACTAGCGCAAATTTTCTAAAGGTTTAAAAATGGAATTCATCGACCCTTGAAATGTATAAGGTGCATTGGTAAGGCCAAAAGGCATAACCAAAAATTCATAAGGACCCTCATGAGTTCAAAATGTTGTTTTCAAAATATCTTCAGTCTTCATTCTAATTTGATGATATCCTGAATGAAGATCCAACTTGGTAAAATAAATTGCTCCATGTAATTCATCCAATAATTCATCAATAATAGAAATGGGAAACTTATCTTTAATGGTGAGTTTATTGATCTCCCTATAATCCGGACACATGCGCAATGATCCGTCCTTCTTGTTTACCAATACTACAGGAGTAGAGAAATAACTTTGACTAGGTTGAATTATACCCGCCTCTAACATTTCTGCAATCATACGTTCAATTTCGCTCTTTTGGACATAACGATATCTATAAGGCCTAATGTTTGGAGGAACACTTCCTGGAATCAAATGAATAGCATGATCATGATCATGAATAGGTGGGAGTCCTTTGGGAGTTTCAAACACCTTGGAATGATTGTCCAAGACTTTTTGGAGATCTACAGAAATAGATGATTTTGATGTTGGAACTTCTAGTGAGCATAATTGTGAAATTGCGCCTCGTTATTATTTATTTAGAAGCTTTGTCATGACATTAGAGCTTATTATCTTTCCCAGCTTCCCTGCAATACCCCGTAATTCAACTTCCTTTCCTTCTGAAAAAAAATTCAAGAAAAGTTCTTGAAAATTAAAAGCTACCATCCCAAAAGATTGTAACCATTGTACTCCTAGTACAACATCAACACATCCCATAGGAATGGAAAGCATTGGAATATTCAATACATATTCTCCCATGGTTAGCTTGATATTATGGCATTTTCTAGAGAAATTTATAGTTCCTCCATTTTCAACCATCACTTGACATTCTGGGTTATAGGAAACAATTCAATTCCTTGGCTAGCTTACAATGAATAAAATTATGGGTGCTACCTGAATCAATCAACACTATTACCATTTTATTCTTGATATGTCCTTCTATCTTGAGAGTTTGAGGAGTGGTAATTCCTGCCAATGCATTACACGATATGGTCGGACTTATTTCTTCCTCTTCTAGGGTTGGTTCCTGGTGTATATCCTCTTCTTTTGAAGATTCTTGTTCATTTTCTTCTTCCTCTTCACAGTTTATGTAAAATAATTTCTTCTCAGCACACTTATGACCTTTAGTGTATTTTCTATCACAATTGTAGCAAAGCCCTTTTGCTATTTTTTCTTCCAATTGTTGTGGTGTTAACCTTGTAGGTTGTGGAAATATAGGAGTAGCAACACTTCCATATTTATAGAAGTGAGTGGTAGGCTTCCTTGTCGCCATAATTTTACATTCAATTTTTCTTGCCAACCTGAATGCCTTCTCTAATGAATTAGGTTCCAAAATGTGAATTTCATGTTGGATGTTATCCTTTAAAGTACCTATGAAGAGATCAATCATGTGTTCCTCTGGAATATCAGTTACCCTTATATTCAATTTTTGGAAGTCCTCAATGTGCTCCCACACTGAACAATTTTGTTTGAGATTTATCAATTGGCTAAATAAAGTGTTGCTCTTTGTATCCTCATAATGTGCTATCATTTCCTCCATAAAAATTGACCAAGTGACAATTTTTTTATGGGATCAAAGCCATCGATACCATACAAATGTATTTTGTTCTAAATGTAAAGTTGCAATGTGTACCTTTTGTGTGTTTTGCACATTATTGAGATCAAAATATTGCTCCATATGTAGTATCCATGTTACAGGATCCTTTCCATCAAACTTCTTCATATCCATTTTTGGAATATGGTGGTTCTTCACTCCAACATTAGATTTTATGAAACCACAATTAACATATATTTTTTTCTCATCATGAGTTTCCTCTACTATCTTTTCACCATTAGGAAACATTTCTTGTATCAACTTTGTCAAACCTTCCATGTCTACTTTTAGATCATTCTTCATGTTTTCAATCTTAGCTTCCATGTCATCCATCTTAGATTCCATGCTAGCTTCCATGCCATCCATCTTAGCTTCCATTTCATTCTTCAAACCATCCATCTTAGATTCCACGCCTTTCTTCAAACCATCCATCTTAGTTTCCACACCTTTCTTCAAAAATTCCATGTCATTTTTTGTTGCTCTTCATGAGAGCGAAATTTGTTTCACTTGCTCTTGTAATTTTGATATGTCATGTTTCCATTCTTCATCTTTATGAGTCATAGTAGAGCCTTCTAAAGGCTTAATGGGTGTTGAATTCTTTCTAGGGGCCATTTGAGAATCCAATACTGATATCTATTCTACAATATGCCCTTGGAATCAATTCAACTTGATTCTTCAAACAAGACTTATGCAATTCAGGAAAAAAATACACACATTTTACTTACTTTTGAGGAGCTCGATATTGAAATTGACATATCCCTATACTTGTAGACCCTCAATATCTGAAATTTGGCCCTATAGTAGTCCTCTGAAAATTCTTTCAAATGCCACAGCTCTGACTTGATTTGGATTCTTCAAGGCAAAGTTATGTCCAATCTGCCACAATGACCTAATTATGGACTGGTTCAGTAGAGCGAACTTGTACGACTTGCCATGTGTCACTGTTTGATCCTTTGGCTCTAAAATTTATAGATAGGGCATTATAGTCTATGTACTTCTAGTCACTTTTTACAGAATTCCAATTCGATACTCAGAGAGAGAGTTATGAAGATTTTCCCAATACTTTGTGCTCTAAAAATTTCAACTTCTGAGCCTTTGTAGAAAAATAGTTATAGAAAAAATTTTGCAATCACCTCTTTAAGTGAAATTCAGGAGCCTGAAAAAAGCCATAACTTCCACAGATCCTATCTCTGAAATTATTGCAAATCAAGCTTTGAAATTTTGCAACGATGTTTGTCAGGACTTTGGCTTCGCACTCTAAAAATTTCAGCTTCTGAACCTTCATATAAAAAACTTTATAGCGAAAATGCCACGATGACCTATTTGGAGTAGTGAGACCCTAGAATCCAAAGCTCTGATACCAAATGTTGTGAAACCAGCTCCAAAAATAGAAGAAAAGAGATATAAATGCCTTATAAATAAGCCACTTCGATGGGGCAACCTCCAATACATTACATGAATGAACAATTCTAGGATGATACAAATTACAAAACATCATTTCTATATATAGGAGTCCATGGGGCCACAATGTAATCCTAGCCAACCTAAAAATAATAATTTAAGGGCACAATAATAACGATATGGGGGTTACAGGGGTAAAACAATAACAATAAGGGGGTTACACTAACAACAATAAGGGACTAGTAATATAGGGACCTAATAGAGGTAAACTCAAAACAACCTTTAGGTCTGGTAGCTAGCCCTACCAAAACCAAAGAGGCCTCTCTCAATGTCACTTTTGTAGCCAATAAGATGACTAGATATGCAATTATTTTAGGCTAGTTATGATGTTTAGTAGATTATGGTTTTATTTTTTTTTATTTTTTTACTAGATAGGAATGACAATTGAGGAACTAGATCTAGGTTTTAGGTATGATTTCAAAGGTTAAATTTCATATAAAAGGATGAGGCCAGGTAGGTAAACTCAGTAACATACTTAATTTGTCATTTTTTTATAGGGTTTGAAAAGAGAGAGAGTCAGAATGAGCATGTTAAATGAATTTATTCATCATAAGAATAGATACATTCATGAAAATATTATAAAACAGAGCATCGAAAGCAAGATTTATGTTCATATATTCATAAGATGAACATACAGAAGCATACATGTGATGATAACATAACATTTAATTTTATGAGGTAAAAGAGAAAAAAATGCTCAGAATCATACAACTGGAGTCCCAAGACTATAGCTACAATATATCTTTGATTTCACTGAAAAAGAGTTTTTACAATAGCTCCACATTGCAAATAACAACTATCCAACCCCTCAAATGACTTGAGTTGGACTATGTTGGGGTTCCCATGTTTTGGCCAGGTTGGCAAGACCAAAAGATGAGACAACATAGAACCGCTTTCAGACCTTAGGATCTAGCCCTCCTAGGTCCAGAGAGGGATCTCTCTATATGAGTCAAAGTGTATGTCTTTTAGGCTCAGAGTTATGATTTTAGGCTAGTTATATGCACGGGGTTTGTTTGTTTGCTTATGTTTGGTTGTTGGGAATCAGGAAATAAGGGTCCAATATAAGACAAGGGTGAGCAACGAGGAAATTAGGCAAAGGTAGATAACTCAGAGAACATCAAGGCCATTGAGCAATGGAGTCAAGAGAGGATTTTCTTGTGTTGAATGTGCAAGCTTTCAGTTGGGCTAGTCATCCAAAGCATTTGGATATTAAATATGGTATTTGGGATGGGACATTAAGGAATGAAAATAAGAGGAGAAGAACCATCCAATTTTGTTTATAGATTAGGTCAGAGGTCATTTAACTCCAGACCTGCTTGGGAAAAATCAGAGGCAAGACAAGGGATCTCAGAAAGGCTTAATTGAGATGGAAAGATCCTAGTGAGGCGGAGACAGGGTTCTAGACCTCCCAGTGTTCTCAACTCATCCAACTAAATCCTAGCAAGAATATCTAAACATAGATTTCTTCAATTCATACGTCAGAGAGCAGGCAATGACATCCACTACACTGGTTAAATCAATTGAAATCAATATTCAGATACACATATAAGCAGAAAACATAAAAGGCTGGGAGAGCAGCAACATAAGGTACCTATCAAGGGTAAATCTTATGCCAAACTTCTGATGCGAGCCAATAGAAATGGAATGAAATGAAATCAAATACAGAGATAGGAAAACATCACCAGCTGCTTTAGATCAGGATCCAAAGAAATATGATTTTCATATTAAAAACAACACCAATCAGGTACATCATTGCCCACAGCTTGAACATTCAGTCTGAATACATCAAATCTCAGCCTATCTTACAATATTACACAGAGAACTTGTCTCAAGAGGAAAATGCTTGCATTTCTCTGATATCTCATCAACAACCTTTACAATGTTTCTTTCTGAGATTTATAGCTGAAGAGGAGTAGAAGAGGTAGATGAAAAACTAAATGTTGTATTAAACTCTTGAAAAGAAAGAGGGCCGAAGCCCATTCTGTTTGAATGCTGAGTATTTAATCTCTGTCTCCTCTTTGTGAAAGAGTGATCATCTCGGATATGATTTTGACATATTTTAGCTGCAGTGCTGTACTTGTGGTGAATAAACAAAAGGAAAATGAACCACTGAAAATTCTGCTACATAAATGTTCCAATTGCTTTGCACTGTTGTTAGGGTGGAAATTCCTTCAGGGACACGGTGCATAGTAAAAGCTGTATGGACGCCCTGTACTTTATGAAGAAAAACATTCTGTTGGTGAATAAACCCTGATTTCACCTTTTACTTGTGCTCAGGATCCTTTGATCAATCCTCGAGGTCTTCAAACCGGTGCTTTGCTTCTTAACTATTGATTTAAGGCTCAAGATCTTCATTAGCGTGCCTTCATCTCCTTTACTTTGTACTGAAACACTCTGCCACTTTATCTCTGCTTTTGTAAGGTTCGCTCAAGCTTTAATGGCTCTAGAAGGTTTTACACAGAGTTTTAAACCCTGTTCCTTTAAATGATCGTCCTGTCTTCACCTTCCCAGGTATTTGCTAATAAATTTAGCCGCAGTAGGTGATCTTCCTTGATTTCTCTGTCACTGCAACTAAGGCTGCACATTATGGCGGTCTTTTATCATTTACAACCCTGCAAAACACGAAAACTATGAAGAAAACAATGGATGGGGTGGCGGATGATGTGGATGATGAGCATGATTGTGCAGATGGTACCATGGTGGAATAACGATGGACTGTGGCGGAAGAATACAGCGTGAAATGGAAGACAGGAAAGATGGCAGAGGGTCGGTGGAATACAGATAAAACATACGTGAAAACCTTAAAAAACTCGACCTTTAACGTTATATGCAACAAAATGAATGGGTGCACGGTGGACACACGTGGCGGGAGTGACGTGGCGGGGCAGAACAAGGGGATGGTCAATGGAGGGCAAACAGATTTGGATCGTCGATCATGGTGGAGATCGACGATGGAGGGCGACAGACGGTGGGCCAACAGGTGCGATGGACGAGGGTTAAGCGGTGCGCAGCTCAGATGACTGATGACCGTTGGATGAGCGTTTCGAGATCTAATGGCTGACAGCGATTTCGCTAGACATCTGTGGTGTTAGCCATCAGTATTTTTTACATGTTAATGATGACTATATCTATAGCTGAGTTTTCTAGAAACCGATTTCCTTATGTCAATATGTCATCCAGAAAACCCTCCTAAAACTTTTTTCGCCCTTCTACCTGTTCAGTCCACCCCTGGCGAAATCAAAACCTCATTATCACTATCCTATCTAGCTTCAGCCTTATTGGTCTGCCCATCAGCTTTAAAAGGCAAATCCACATATGTTTCAAAAGTCTCCCCTATGTTAGGAAGTGGCGCTTTAAGACATTCCACCCTTGGCAATCATCAAAAAGCCAAAAAGCCTCCATCTGCAACAGACCTACCATGACTGACCTCTTTTTCTGCAAATGAAATTGACAAACAGCTCTAAGTCGCGCCACTCACATCCCCTAGATCTCAGCACTGTATAAACCCCAATCTCAAGCTGACTATTAGGTTTTTTTTACAGTGTTCTATGGTTTCTACAAAGGCAGGAAATATAACTTCATCTCAGGAGGAAATGCTTGAATTTACAGTTAGAGGAACAGCTGCTTCTAACTGTAGCTTGAGCTTGAGATATGCCTGCAAAACAGAAAGCTACTCATCCAGACTTTACAGCTCTTTCCAGCATGAAAATCACAGTAAGGAAGGGACACCACTGTCTCAGCAAACTGGTAAATTGTCATGGCCCAGAACCTCCTTCATTTACAAGCAGAGGGTTAGGGCGCCTCCTTCATCCACAAGCAGAGGGCGCTGGCCAATATTGACTTTGAAGATTGCAAGTCCGGGATCAAATGAAATAGATGCGGTAACAAATGCCATTACACGGACGGAAAAGAAAGGTCTTAGTCTCTTGTTAACACGGCCTCCCGTAGTCACGAGAAAATTTTGTCAAGTAATGCGTCATGGATGAGCCAAAAAAAATGATGATATTTCGGTCACCGCAAGCCGGTGCGGAGAAACGATTGTCAGCACAACGTGGCTAGGGTTTCTTCTGAAATACGGTGATGTTTGCCAAAAAGAGATGCTAAATTTGATGTTTTTCAAGAGGTTCACTTACCATCACATTCAGAGAAAGGCTGTGTCAAACAGAGTTGTTGAAAAAGCCTTCAGATACCTTACCATGAAAAGCCTCCTCCATCTATGAGCAGATGGCCAGAGCCTTGGATATTGTTGAAGACCGAATTAGTCAGAAAGGTGCAGTAGAGAGATACAAAGAAGGAAAGTGGAAGTCATTACACAGGTTAAAGATAATGCTTCTAATTCAAAAATATTACTCTTCCTATTCATATGAAAATATCTTTCAAAATATACATCTTGGTGGACAGGAAATGTTATGAATAAGGTATGCCATTGATACCAAAAAGGGGGCAGTTTCCTTGAGGGAAAGGATCAAGTAACAATCCACTGTCACATGCCCAGAGTCCAAAGGGCGCTTTTCAAGAAAGCAGAGAATTATGATATAAAGGGAAACAGCCAATAGATGGCACTTACAGTCCAGAGGGAAACCTATAAATCACCTAAGAACAGAGATTGTTAAACAAGTTGGAAGGGCACAGGCGATCTCCTGTTAAGTGATAAAACAGCTTTCAAAACACTGGTCAAAGCAAAATGGTGACCGTGCATCAAAGAATCCTGTTTTCCTGTTTTACAAGCTTATCTTTCAGGTGGACGAGGTGAATAGGTATATAACTTCATGAATGGGCAAAGCAAGTTTGATGAACTGTCACTGTTTAAAATAGCTTGATAACAAACACAGTTTTGCATCATTTAGAAAGGCAGAGATATCATAAATGGTATAGGCAAGAAAGTCTATGGAAAGGGTGAGCTTTTCTCCGATCAATTCCAAATAGGGCCGGCAAATTTTAAATACCTGCAGTGATAAAGAAATTAAGAAAGCAAATGAAGACATTAACTGTCAAAGCGAGGAAATGCCACTGTTTGAAAAGAAGACTTCGCTGTGTTCAAAAGCCAACCGTGAGTTCTTCTTTTGTGTATTTCAAATAAACGAGGAAAGTAGCCGTTGAAGATGTTTTAAGAGTGAAATAGGAGAGTGAGAGGGTCATTTTCAAAATTTAAAACAGCGTACAATCCGCAGTCTCCAAGCATCAAAGCATTTTTTGAGCAAATTGAATTTTTTCTGTTCGATTGAGGCCGAGCGACGCGCCTGGGCCAGCATTTACACGGGCCGCCTTTGTTAGCGCGACACGCCTGTATAAACCAGCGACGCGCCTGTACGCCGCCCGACAGGCCGACCCGACAGGCCACCCGGGTCTAATTGTTGCGCGACGTTCTGTCTGCAAAAGAGTGCCGCGCAGGTTTGAAAGGCCTCGGTGCTACTCCAGCCCTGCACAAGGATTGTTCATCAAAGTTAAAGGTATTCTTGTATATTCCCCCCTCGACTTCAAAGTTTTGCTAAGTGACAGGAATGGTTTAAAGGACTGTTTCGAAATTATGGTATGAAGTGAAAAGGTTAAAGCTGCTGGGTTAGGCCTTGTTCATATATCAAACATATGTGCTGAGAAAGTTGTATAGCAAGGTCGAGGTCAAATTAAAGGGTAGCTTGTCCATAGTTTTCAAAAATTTCAAAACCCTCTAACCTGGTCACTACAGCTAAAAAACAGTCCTTTCTACGCAGTGATCTGAAGTATTGCAATATGATAAAGGGCTGAATTTGTCATTCAAAGAACACCTATAGAGATACTTGGTTTTGAGATTAAGGGCCAGTTTGTTTCATCTTCAAAACAATCGAAAGGCAGAGGTTTTCCTGTAAAGAACTGTGTTTTGATTAAAAGGAGATTTTGTTGTAGAAAGACAGGTTTAAGTAACGAAGCTGTCCTCACGATCCTCAGGACATTGCCCGTGTCAAAGCAGTGAAATGCAACCAGTGGAAGGAATTTTGACATATTTGCTTTGAAAAAAGAGAACTCACATAGTTTTTGCCAAAAAATGTGTGGTCTTCTAAAAACTCTGTCACTTTTGCTCCAATCCTGTGTATTAACAGTCTAAGTATATGTAGGGTGGTTTGCTAGAGATACTAATTGTTGAAAGGTGGCACACTTATACAGGCAAGGTTTTTAATGATTGAAAGCCTCCTTGAGCAAGGAATTTTGTGTATTGGTTGACATCTAAGATTTCAAGAACAGAGTGATTATTGGCATTTTCTCACAGCACACTCTTTTAGCAAACTGCCCCTCTTTCACTGTATTTTTCACTACTGTGAATTTGTTGACTGAGATTTTCCAAAGGTGAACAGGACACTGGAGGGCAGGGTTGTTAATGATTGAATTTAACATTGGAGACAGAGGTACAAAGGTGGTGGTTGATTTCTTAACTTCACAAGTGAAAGGTGTTCTTCATAAAACACTGTGCACTGATATTTCACCTAACCTAAGTCTGCCCTCCTTTTCACTACATTGTATCATTTTGAAGAGCTGTTGACTGTGATATTTTTCAAGAGGAAGACCATTTCTGAAGAGCAGGGTTTTTATAATTAATATTTGTCTTGAAGACCAAATATTGGTGTGTGGATTGGCCTCTAACAAATCCACAGGAAAGGTGATTTTTCAATACTGTGCACAGGGAATATACACAGCAGTTTGTTTGCCTGGCTGAGGTACAATCAAAAGTAGAAAGCTGTTTTCAAAGGGAGCAGAAGTTGTGTGCTACAAAAGCTTGTTGCATTTCATCCAAATCTCATTGTCCATTCTGTCCAAGCAGTATAGTGACCAGTTTTAATCCAGCAGAGCATTTTTATATACAGTGAAGGCAGTTTGCCTCTTCCAAAGCTTGTTCAAGTCAGAATGCCTCCAAAGAAAGATCACAGGAGCGGTCCACATAAGAGATATGAGCCTATCTCCATAGAAGAAATCAATGCTCACCCATCTGTGCTTTTCAATTTCCATGAAGTAGGCTGTCTTGATTTCTGCCAGAGGATAGAAGAAGTCAAGAGTTTCTCGCCACTTACACATTTGTGCGCTTTGAGATTCAAGGACAAACACTTCCAATTGGCGGGTCTTGATTTCAAAATCTCCCCAAGGTATGTATCCAAGGCTACCAAGATCTCGTATCATGGTGAAAAGTGGTTTAAACAAGCTCATCTTGATCTAGAGGATTATAAACCTTTCATCAAGCCTGAACATAGGGAAACCATCACTGTTATTTTCCCTTTTTCCTATCTTCTTGACAGTTATGCTTAGCTGATGAAAGCCATAATGAGATATTTCACTTGTGAAGGGAGGTTTAACCGAATTTATGCCTATCATGTCCGCTTGTTGATGCATTTTACCAGAAGCAGGCAACTAAACCTTCCATACTTTTTGTCCAAAAGCATAGAGAAAATGGCTTCTACTGTCCAAAAGAAGGCTCCACCTCAGCAAATCCCTTCTCTCTTTCATCATTCCTTGGTCAAGATTATCTTCTTACACCAGTTGGAGAAGAAAGGGGTTTCATGGGATTCATTCATTAGCCATTCAGATTTTGCCACTGTCCCTCCTGTTCATGTGTCTCGTACTCAGCCTGTCCATCGCCCAGTGCCTTTGTCTAGTAGGCCTACACCTAAAAAAATCAAAATGACTACTGGGCAGCCAAGTCAACAGGGAGAAGGAGAGGGCAGTGAACCACAGGGAGAAGGAGAAGGCAGTGAACAGCGGCGATTGGATGTTGAGGGACAGCGACGGTTGGGTTGAGGAACGGCGGCATTTGTAAGAGGGACGAGCGGCGGACGGTTCGAAGAGCGACAAGGTTGGGCAGAAAATTGAAACACCTTTTGAGCCACAAACTGGACAAGATATTGAGGAAGGACAGCAAGCTAAAGCTGCCACCTTAACAGTAGCAAAGATTGTTCCTAGTAAGAGGAAATTTCCCAAAAAAGACACCTTCTAGCTTGCCAAGGAGGAAAAGCGCCAGATTGGCCTTCAAAGGCAAAAGCATAGTTGGAGAAAGTACCAAGCATGGAGGTAAATTAGCTATTATACCTATCCCAAGCGATGATAGTGACAATGAGGCCTGCCTCCTTGAAAACCTCCTCATTCACAAAGAGGGGCAAATTGAAATGTTACAAGAAGACCTTCAAAGGGCGAGGAATTTCAACCACTTCTTGGAGGTTGAAAACAAACAAATGAAGTTTCATGCAGCTATTCATGAGGCAAGGGCAATCAAGTATAAGAAAGAAGCAGAAAAGGCACAAGCAAGAATTGAAGAGCTCATTGGCGAGTTTGATGATGAAGAGGAGGAAGACCAGCCTAGGCGGAAGAGGCCTAGAACCATCGGGCTTAGAAGAGCCTTGGAGAAACAGAGAGCAGAAGAACAAGCTCATTTCGAAGCTTTTCCTCTCACTGCCCTCCTTGAGAAGGAAATTGAGGAAAACAAAGAAGCATGGCTTGAGAGAGCTAACCAACATCTGGAAACAAAGCTTGAGAGGGCGAACAGGGATCTTGAGCTACAAAGAAAGAGGACTCTTCACTTTCAGAAGCTAAATCAGTTTTCCAGGCGAAAATTAAAGGTAGCACAAGAGAAATTGAAGAAGTTGAAGGAGAAGCGCCTAGCACGGAAGGAAGCGAAAAGCATATCAGCCCTTGATATTTTGGCTTCAGCTTCGGAGCATGTTTCTATGGACCCTTGAAGGTCATGCATGCCAATTTTGAGCCTGTTTCAGCAACTTTTTGTTTTTTGGCATTTTTTGGGTTTTTGGCCAAAAACTCATAAATTCGCCATGTCAGTTTGATGAGTTGTCAAGGGAGGAGGGTGATACCGATGGATGCCATAATTCCATGAGCAGGTCTCCAGCGATTTTCAGGGCATTTGAAGATCATTCGCCCCCTCAAATTGGCGAAAAACAACCTCATTTTGCACATTCTGCCCGCCATATCAGCAGTCTGCTATTTTCTGGGTTTTTTCACACAGGTACAGTTTTGGATGACTTCCGGACCTCAGATTGAGTTGGTTCCAGTTGCGCCGGAAAGTAGACACAGAGAGCTTTCCAGCAAGCCCTCATGAGCCTCATTTCGACATCAGGAAGGCTGCCTATTGCATCCAGCAAGTCAGGGGACCTTTTTCAGGCATAAATATGAAGTATTTTTGTAATTTTTGAACTCCAAAAATCTGCTTTTCCCAAATGTGCGTTAAGCTATTTTTATCATGGGAAAATCATGTAAAGTCAATATAATTTCCGTTTTTAGCAGCTTTTTAGATATTTTATGGGATATTTTGTGCCTTGGGCTTTGCAAAGCCTCAAGGACAAGTTTAGATATTTTGACTTGGCCAATGGGATAGCTAGTTGCTCCATGAGGTCTTCCTCCCTCAAGCCTATTTATTCCATGGGTTTCATTGTAAATCAGAGGCTGAACTTGAGAGAAGAATTAATACATTGGTCATATGAGCTTTGAAGAATACACTTGAGTTATGATTTTTGGACTGCCTCTTGGATGTTTTTGAGGAATGATGAAGGATTGTTGATGGATTCCTTGACATGGTAGAATGGTATAGTGCTTCTTAATGTGTTTTGTCTTCTAGTTTTCACTCATAATTCATATTTCTTGCTGCTATAGATCAGTAAAGATTGATTTTGAGATATGCCCATGGAGGCACCTCAAAAATCCCTGAATCTTCATAGCTTGATGTTTTCTTCTCCCTTAGTTATGCTAAAGAATTCTTAGCTGCTCTTTAGTAACCTAAGGTATTGTTGCTAAGTTTTATTCATCAGTTCCATGTATGTTGAGTAGGATGTATGGTTTTCCCTACCTACCTATCAGCTGCCCATAGTTCTGTCCATAAAATTTTCTCTTTGACTGATTTGTTAATCATCTTGTTGAACCAAGGAGGCCTAGTCCCGATCTAGCCCTTTGCCTAAAACTATGAAAACTTATTTGTCCAAGTGCCCAATGACTTAGAGACTATGTTTAGGCGTTCCGGCATAGTTTATGAGTTGTTATTTTGTCTCATGTGTTTTCCCCAAAGTCTGATAGCCATTTCCCGAAGTTAGAGGGTCTTATACCTCTATGTATGTCTGGAATGTTTGATTTCTATGTATTAATTAGCTTATAGTTATACTTAGCATGATTAATGGCTTGCTATTACATGTTTATGTCTGCTATTAACTAGTTACACCCGAAATCCCTTGTCTTTCACCAACTTATTGTCCATTTAATCCATTTTTCCAAGAGATCCCTTCTACCGTGAATCAAATCGGCCCTACAGCAGCTTTCCATCATCACTTCATAGCTTCCTTGACCTGTTTGACCCCATAGCCCAATTTATCTACATCTTGTTATCCAGTTTATGTATTTGATCAGTTTTATCCCTCAAAAACTTAAAAACTAAAAAAACCAAAAACACACTTCATAACTAGCCTAATATCAGGAAATCACAAGTAAACACACCGACATCTTTTACACTTATAGAGAGAGCCCTCTCTGAGTCCAGGAAGGCTAGGTCCTTGGGCTCCAAAGCTTGGTTTGATGTTACATCGTCATTTGGCTAGCCAATCGGCCAAATCACGGGACCCTAACATAATGGCGATCACGGTGGGACCTTGAGTTAGTGACAATCTAAGGACACCTTAGAACTCTAGAAGTCCCTTATTTTTAAGAATACTGTTTGATTGACTTATCCCACCGCTCTCTAACATAATGGCGATCACGGTGGGACTTTGAGTTAGTGACAATCTAAGGACACCTTAGAACTCTATAAGTCCCTTATTTTCAAGAATACCCGCCTTTTTGCCACCTCATCGCCACACTAACATAATGGCGATCACGGTGGGACTTTGAGTCAAAACATCCTAGGTATCCCTTAGGAACTCTCAAAATCTCAGTCAAACTTAGAAGAGTAGAATCTGGTTGTCTCACCATCCTAGCAAAATGATGACTCAGCTGTAGGACACTCTTCCAAACCTCAAGACTACATAAAACTCAAAAAACCCCAAAAACACTCCCTTAGATTGGCTTTTGACAGTACTGGTGGTGGACCATACAAATATACCTCAAAACAACTGACCTTCCACCTGACGACTCCACTAACCTCTAGTAGGCCTTACTATTTTACCAAACTCTAGGTTACTATCCGATAGACCTATCCCATCGCTCACTAACATAGCGGGAGATGGTGGGACACTGAGTACATGATAGTCTAGCAAACTCTTATAGACTCTTTGGTCCTTTAGGTACCATAAACAAGCAAGCAGTCCATAGACTCATTTTTTAGAGTAAACTCTTTTTGTCCTCATCACCCTAGCAAAGTGTTGAAACAAGTCTAGGATACTTTAACAAACCATAGGCTGCACATAAAACTCAGAAAATCCAAAAACATTCTCAGATTAGTTACTGGTGGTGGACCATAGCTATCTTCACAAAAACAACCCAGTTCCACCTGGCGACTCCACTAATCCATCCCTTTACTTTTGACCATCCTTCGCCTTAGTAGAACCTTAGAAAAATCACCCATCCAGAACATTCACCAATACCATCCTTTCTGAGCTCTGAATCTAAAATCTGGCTTCACGAAGAATCAATACCAGAGCCCATCCAGACCCAAATCCCCCTATCATAGTAGATGACCCAGGAAAGATTCTGTGGCAAGCTTCTGAAACTGATCATCTAGCTACTGATAGATCCATCCGTAGAGCAAGATCTACACCTAAACATCGCACTATCCTACTATATTCACCTTTTGAATTAGAGTCATCACAAACTCTTCCCAGAAGTAAATCATATAGTAAGATAAACTTTGACGATCTTGAGCCCCTAAACCCACCACAGAGTCCTAGTAGAGAGGCTTCACCTACCACTCCTCCTGATTTCCAGCTTCTTTATCAGTTTGGCTCCTATCATCCCAGATCTGCTCAAAACCAAATCACTAGCCCAAGTTCATCCGCCACACCCGGTCAAACCACCACTGTTCAAACCACTTCATTTCAGCCTACTAGTCCTCATCTTGTACATCACCCATTAGCTCCAGTCATGGCAGCCTGGTACGCACCTTTGGTGTTGCCACCGCCTTTAGCTCCTCTCCCAAACAAATATCAAGACAAAATCCCAGACTTTACTGGAGAAGACACCACCACACCCCAACAGCATATAAGTAGAATGACTGATGCTTATGAATACCTAGAGGTACAAGACAAGACTGTCAGCATGAGAATATTTTCTCAAAGTCTTGGTGGTGAACCTAAAACATGGTTCAAAAGCTTAGCTCCAAACAGCATCCCTGATATCCCCGCACTACATCAAGTCTTCAGAAATAGGTGGGAAATCCGAAGAAACCCCATTCAAATCCTGTCAGAATATAACAGCCTAAAACGGGAAAATGGGGAAAGTGTCCAAGCTTACTGCACTAGATTCAACAGTGTATATAACTCCCTACCACCTCATTTCAAACCCCCACTTGGTTTAGCCTTGGCGAAATTCCCCGAGGGGTTTGATCCTGACATGACATATCATCTGAGAGACAAGGATCCCCCTACCTTGGAGGAAATGCAACAAATAGCCATAAAAGAAGATGCTAACTTAGCAGAAAAAAGGGCCAGGACTAGATCGGAAAGGAAGGTCACATATAGAGACGAGGTCTCCACTTCATCACCTTCCCTAGATCCTAGAATAGATGACCTAGTCAAATCCATGGCCAAAATGTGGGAAAAGATAAATGAAAAGGCTCCTGTTAGGGACAACCCGCCAAATCCTCCAATCAGAAACCGAAACCAAAACTTTAGGAGGGAACAGCCCCAAAACAGACCAAGAGAAAATGACCAACAGATTAGGCCACCATTCAATGAAAACTATGTGGAAGAGGATGATAGGGATACAGAACCTCTTGATGAAAGTCATCTAAACCTCATAGGATCTGACAGTGAGAGTGAGGTGTACCTCACAGAAGAAGAACAAGCCTTCTTTTCACCTGATCAAGATGATACTAACTATGAAGATCTTGACGACCCTGCCATAGATTTTCAGAATGCCATTATAGAAGCTCACAGGCAATATGACCTTAGAAGTAAAAGAAACCAAGAAAATGTCAAGAAAGGTAACTCAGATACTGCTAAAGTCCCAAATACCATCCTCAAGAAAGCAGTAGGCAATGACAAAATCAAGGTTGAGAAGACTGACCAAAGCCAAGCTAAAGTTACCCAAACTAGTCCTCTCTTAGATACTCCTGATACTTCTACAAAGATCACCAAAACAACTATGGCAAACAAAATCCCTAAACAAGGTCAACAAGCTCAGAACATAGACAAGGTCTTAGCTGAAAAAGCTGAAACAAACATATCTAAACTTCAAGTGCCTTTTAGCTTTGAAGGCGAAATCGCTAAGATCAAAATCACCATGCCTCTTACTGAACTTATTGCCCAAAACTCTTATAAATCCCAAGTACTAAAAGTCTTAAATCTAGGGAATGATGCGAACACTGTTAATCTCACTGATGACATTCCTGAAGTATTGTTTGGTCCAAAGGTAGAGGGAAAATTCCAAGAGGGAGCTACTCTTCCATTTTACATTAGCCTAAACATCCACAACCAAATCCTCCACAATGCCATGCTAGACTCCGGCGCCTCACATAATCTTATGCCGAAGGTAGTAATGGAAATATTAGGCTTGGAAATCACAAGACCATACAAGGACTTGTACTCATTTGATTCAAGTAGAGTCCAATGCCTGGGTTTGATCAAAGACCTTTGTTTTAGTCTGGCCCAAATACCTGCGAAACATCTAATCATGGATATAGTAGTGGCAGACATTCCTCCCAAGTACGGGATGATTCTATCCAGATCTTGGGGAGCCAAACTCCAAGGGAATATCCAACTGGACATGTCATATGCCACCATTCCTGTGTTTGGTCAGACCAGGATACTCTACCGCGAATCACACATGAAATACATGATTAGCAGTCAAGATAGGCCAGATAACATTCCAATGTGTTCTTTGCGGTCCGACTTAAACTCTTTCATTATGCATATTGATGTAAACATGGAGGAAGAGTCAGAAGAAACTGATATAGACTTAGATCCACCGCATCAGTTGTCCCTGGTGCCTTATGATGAACTGGACACTCAAAACTACCATGATCATGAACAGTTGTGTCTTGAGGAAAGTAAGGTTCCCCTCTCCAAAGTAGGATTAGGGCAAGAAGCACAAACCCTCATGTACTATCAAGCAAATTTCTCTAGCTTTAGTCAAACACCAGCAGTAACTTGTTGAAATTTCTTTCAGGTAAAAGCTTTAGAAGACCTACACATCATAAACCTGTTTGGAACCCGGGAGCAAGGGAGTTTAATGTTTCTACCATACCTCAAAGATTTACCATCATGTGACCCTCCCACTGCAAATGAAACTTTGACCATAACCTCAGTAGCTCAACATCTTGAGAAAATGCCAGATAAACTTCTTATGAGCAAGGATGGCAGTTATAATCCCAGCATACCTGAACTACTGAAATTGGCTCATATTTTGTCTTTTCATGAAGAACTTAGAAATGCTAAAATCAGGAATCTCATGCAAAATACTAATTTCTACAGAAAAAATAAGGGAAAACATTGTATCACTACCTTTTCCTCAAAGAACAACTTTAACAAAAGCAAACACAACAAATTGAAACAAACTGAAATGATCAAGGATAAAACTGGTGGCCATAGAATCTGCTTTGATTTTAGAAATAATACTGCATCTCCATATAACAAAAATCATGTTTTTTCTACCCAAGATCATGATTCACCAATTGAAAGTGCTTTTAATCATGTATTCTTGCAAGATCATGTTTCAGGTCATAATCATAAGATTCCTTTGCAAAGTAGACAACTTAAAGATTTTTTCCAGTTTGCGAAAGGTAGATCTGATTTCAAGTTAAAAATTGCAAAACCACCCAATATCAAAAATCTGTTCATGAAGGCCATGTTCCCAGTTTTAAATTTCTGTATTTTTGCATACCTTGATGATGTTATTATTTTTTTCAAAAATGACCAAGAGTACATACACTACCTGAAGAAAGCATACAGTAGGGAAAGGAGTGGAAATCAGATATTCAGAGAGGTACAAAGGGAGGATACTGGACTGTTTAGAGATTCTTGCATGAATCCCTATGTTATGTTAGAGAGAGAAAATTTCCCAAATTTTTCTTTTCAAGAGTTAAGTGGGCCAAGGGTGAGAGGAGATCCCTACGAGGATAAGATGCTGAAATTCCGTCATTTCCAAGATTTTTGAGTTTGAGACACTTTCAGTCATTGTACATACCATTGTTTGAAATGTTGAAAAAATAGAAAAGTCAAAAACAGTAAAAAGCAGAAAAGAGGGCAAGTGAAGATAGAACCAAGGCCCCATGTTCCAAAAAATAGTCTTTCAGAAAGCGAGCAAGTCTAAATGCCGCTACTAGTGCTCCAATGTCTTGTTCAGCTATCTAGCCTAATCATAGCTGAGCATGTTTAAATTTGTTTGCTGATAAGTTAGTGAGTGTCAAGATAGTCAACATTGTGTAAGATTGACTTATCACAGAGCTTAGATTAGGGAGAGATTCTGGTTCCACATGCCTAAAACAGAACCAAAGAGAGAAGCAAGGGATGAAAAACACATTGTACATCTTAGCCCGCTTGTCTAGTTTCCTTTTATTGTAGAATAACATTTATGTGCAGCTTGTCTTTTATGCCGCAAATGCATGACAAATCAGACTGCCTAATCCTGATTTGATCATTTTTGAACTTCATGTTGTAGATTAGAGAATGAAATCCTGTCAAACTGCTTAATCTTGACAGTCGATCTAGTTTTAGGTAGAGAAATGAAGGAGTTCATCAGCTTAATCTGAACTCCCGGCAGATATAAGAGTAGAAATAGATAGGTTCATTTTGCAAAAAAGAAAAAATATGCATTGTCAAAAGGCTGCTAGTTCAAATGTGCCAAAGAGAAGAAAAAATGTTAGGAAAGATAGTGGGGTAGGTAGAAGTATCATTGATGTTAACCATGTTGTCACTTTTCAGAAATAACATCAAGAGAAGGGTAAATTTTGCGCCAATGGATAAGGCACTGGTCTTCATAAGCCAAAGATCTGAATTCTGGACACCTCCTGACGAGGAGCTGCCCTCCCCAAATGGAGCCACTGTTAGCCATCAGTATTTTTTACATGTTAATGATGACTATATCTATAGCTGAGTTTTCTAGAAACTGATTTCCTTATGTCAATATGTCATCCAGAAAACCCTCCTAAAACTTTTTTCGCCCTTCTACCTGTTCAGTCCACCCCTGGCGAAATCAAAACCTCATTGTCACTATCCTATCTAGCTTCAGCCTTATTGGTCTGCCCATCAGCTTTAAAAGGAAAATCCACATCTGTTTCAAAAGTCTCCCCTATGTTAGGAAGCGGCGCTTTAAGACATTCCACCCTTGGCAATCATCAAAAAGCCAAAAAGCCTCCATCTGCAACAGACCTACCATGACTGACCTCTTTTTCTGCAAATGAAATTGACAAACAGCTCTAAGTCGCGCCACTCACATCCCCTAGATCTCAGCACTGTATAAACCCCAATCTCAAGCTGACTATTAGGTTTTTTTTACAGTGTTCTATGGTTTCTACAAAGGCAGGAAATATAACTTCATCTCAGGAGGAAATGCTTGAATTAACAGTTAGAGGAACAACTGCTTCTAACTGTAGCTTGAGCCTAAGATATGCCTGCAAAACAGAAAGCTACTCATCCAGACTTTACAGCTCTTTCCAGCATGAAAATCACAGTAAGGAAGGGACACCACTGTCTCAGCAAACTGGTAAATTGTCAAGGCCCAGAACCTCCTTCATTTACAAGCAGAGGGTTAGGGCGCCTCCTTCATCCACAAGCAGAGGGCGCTGGCCAGTATTGACTTTGAAGATTGCAAAAGTCCAGGATCAAATGAAATAGATGCTGTTAACAAATGCCATTACACAAGCAGAAATAAAGTTCTTAGTCTCTCAAAAGACACTGACCTCCATGGTCACAGAAACTTTTTGTCAAGTAATCTGTCATGAGATGACCAAAACAAATGATGATATTTCAGTCACCCTTAGAGCAGTGCAGAGAAACAGTGTCACTGTGGCTAGGGTTTCTTTTGAAATACAGTGATGCTAGTAAGTAAAGATGCTAAGATTAATGTTTTTCAAGTGGTTCACTTACCATCACATCCAGAGAAAAGCTGTGTCGAACAGAGTTGTCAAGAAACTTTCAGATACCTTACCTAATGAAAAGCCTCCTCCATGTATGAGCAGATGGCCAGAGCCTTGGATATTGTTGAAGACTGAATTAGTCAGAAAGGTGCAGTAGAGAGATACAAAGAAGGAAAGTGGAAGTCATTACACAAGTTAAAGATAATGCTTCTAATTCAAAAATATTACTCTTCCTATTCATATGAAAATATCTTTCAAAATATACATCTTGGTGGACAGGAAATGGTATGAATAAGGTATGCCATTGATACCAAAAAGGGGCAGTTTCCTTGAGGGAAAGGATCAAGTAACAATCCACTGTCACATGGCCAGAGTCAAAAGGGCGCTTTTCAAGAAAGCAGAGAATTATGATATAAAGGGAAACAACCAATAGATGGCACTTACAGTCCAGAGGGAAACCTATAAATCACCTAAGAACAGAGATTGTTAAACAAGTTGGAAGGGCACAGGCGATCTCCTGTTAAGTGATAAAACAACTTTCAAATGCCTTTTGACAGATTTTGAATGACTTTTCTTTTTTTAACATTTCACCTAAAGTGTCAAAACAGGGGACAGAGTTGAGGTTTTGGAATGTCTCTCTCACAAAAAGGGTCAAAACACTGGTCAAAGCAAAATGGTGACCGTGCATCAAAGAGTCATGTTTTCCTGTTTTACAAGCTTATCTTTCAGGTGGACGAGGTGAATAGGTATATAACTTCATGAATGGGCAAAGCAAGTTTAATGAACTGTCACTGTTTAAAATAACTTGATAACAAACACAGTTTTGCATCATTTCGAAAGGCAGAGATATCATAAATGGTATAGGCAAGAAAGTCTGTGGAAAGGGTGAGCTTTTCTCCGATCAAGTCCAAATAAGGCTGGCAAATTTTAAATACCTGCAGTGATAAAGAAATTAAGAAAACAAATGAAGACATTAACTCTCAAAGCGAGGAAATGCCACTGTTTGAAAAGAAGACTTCGCTGTGTTCAAAAGCCAACCGTGAGTTCTTTATTTGTGTATTTCAAATAAACGATGAAAGTAGTCGTTGAAGATGTTTTAAGAGAGTGGAATAGGAGAGTAAGAAGGTCATTTTCAAAATTCAAAACCGAGCTCCGCAGTCTCCAAGTATCAAAGCATTTTTGAGCAAATTGAAGTTTTTCTGCTCATTTGAAGCCGAGCGACGCACCTGCGTTTTTGCGCGACGCGCCTGGGCCAGCATTTACACGGGCCGCCTTTGTTGGCGCGACGCACCTGTACAGTGGCGCGACGCGCCTGTACAGGCCGCCCGACCACCCGATAGGCCGACCCGACAAGTATTGTATGCGCGACGTGCTGGTTTCAAAAGAGTGCCGCGCAAGTTTTAAAGGGTTCCAATGCTACTCCGGCCCTGCACAAGGATTGATCACCCAATTTAAAGGTATTTTCACATGATTCCCCCCTTGACTTCAAAGTTTTTCTAAGTGACAGGAATGGTTTAAAGGACTGTTTCGAAATTATGGTATGAAGTGAAAAGGTTAAAGCTGCTGGGTTAGGCCTTGTTCATATACCAAACATATGTGCTGAGAAAGCTGTCTAGCAAAGCCGAGGTCAAATTAAAGGATAGTTTGTCCATATTTTTCAAAACTTTCAAAACCCTCTAACCTAGTCACTACAGTTAAAAAACAGTCCTTTCTACACAGTGAACTGAAGTATTGCAATATGATAAAGGGCTGAATTTGTCATTCAAAACTGTAGAGATACTTGGTTTGAGATTAAGAACGATTTTATTTTCATCTTCAAAACAATCTAAAGGCAGAGGTTTTCCTGTAAAGATTTGTGTTTTGATTAAAGGAGATTTTGTTGTAGAAAGGCAAGGTTTAGGTCTGCAGAGAAACTGTCCTCACAGTCCTCCAGACATTGCCACATTATCAAAGCAGTGAAATGCAACCAGTGGAAGGAATTTTGACATATTTTCTTTGAAAAAAGAGAACTCACATAGTTTTTGCCAAAAATTGTGTGGTCTTCTAAAAAACTCTGTCACTTTTGCTCCAATCCTGTGTATTAACAGTCTAAGCATATGAAGGGTGGTTTGCTAGAGATACTAATTTTTGAAGGGTGGCACACTTATACAGGCAAGGTTCTTAATGATTGAAAGCCTCCTTGAGCAAGGAGTTTGGTATATTAGTTGACATCTAAGACTTCAAAAAACAGAGTAATTTTAGCATTTTCTCACAGCACACTCTTTTAACAGATTTCCTTTCTTTCACTGTATTATTCCTACTGTGAATTTGTTGACAGAGTTTTCCAAAGGTGAACAGGACAAAAGAAGGGCAGAGTTTGTTGATGGGAATTTAGCATTGAAACAGAGGTACAAAGGTGGTGGTTGATCTTTTACCTTCACAAGTCAAAAGTGTTCTTCATAAAGCACTAAGCACTGATATGTCACCTAACCTAGTTCTGCTTTTCTTTTCACCACATTGTATCATTTTGAAGAGCTGTTGACTGTGATATTTTTCACCATTTCTGAAGAAGCAGGGTTTTAATATTTGAAGATTGGTCTTAGAGACACAAATATTGGTGTGTGGATTGGCCTCTAACAAATCCACAGGAAAGGTGATTTTCAATACTGTGCACAGGGAATATACACAGCAGTTTTTTTGCCTGGCTGAGGTACAATCAAAAGTAGAAAGCTGTTTTCAAAGGGAGCAGAAGTTGTGTGCTACAAAAGCTTGTTGCATTTCATCCAAACCACATTGTCCATATCTGTCCAAACAGTCTAGTGACCAGTTTCAATCCAGCAGAGCATTTTTACATACAGTGAAGGCAGTTTGCCTTTTCCAAAGCTTGTTCAAGTCAGAATGCCTCCAAAGCAAGATCACAGGAGCGGTCCACATAAGAGATATGAGCCTATCTCCATAGAAGAAATCAATGCTCACCCATCTGTGTTTTTCAATTTCCATGAAGTAGGCTGTCTTGATTTCTGCCAGAGGATAGAAGAAGTCAAGAGTTTTTCGCCACTAACACATTTGTGCGCTTTGAGATTCAAGGACAAACACTTCCAATTGGCGGGTCTTGACTTCAAAATTTCTCCAAGGTATGTGTCCAAGGCTACCAAGATCCCGTATCATGGTGAAAAGTGGTTTAAACAAGCTCATCTTGATTTAGAGGATTATAAACCTTTCATCAAGCCCGAACATAGGGAAACTATCACTGCTATTTTCCCTTTTTCCTATCTTCTTGACAGTTATGCTCCACTGATGAAAGCCATAATGAGATATTTCACTTGTGAAGGGAGGTTTAATCGAATTTATGCCTATCATGTCCGCTTGTTGATGCATTTTACCAGAAGCAGGAAACTAAACCTTCCATACTTTTTGTCCAAGAGCATAGAGAAAATGGCATCTACTGTCCAAAAGAAGGCTCCACCTCAGCAAATCCCTTCTCTCTTTCATCATTCCTTGATCAAGATTATCTTCTTACACCAGCTAGAGAAGAAAGGGGTTTCATGGGATTCTTTCATCGACCATTCAGATTTTGCCACTGTCCCTCCTGTTCATGTGTCTCCTACTCAGCCTGTCCATCGCCCAGTACCTTTGTCTAGTAGGCCTACACCTAAAAAACTCAAAATGACTACTGGGAAGCCAAGTAAACAGGGAGAAGGAGAGAGCAGTGAACCACAGGGAGAAGGAGAAGGCGGTGAACAGCAACAGTTGGATGTTGAGGGACAGCAGCAGTTGGAGTTTGAGGAACAACAGCAAGAAGGAGAAGGCTATGAACAGCAGCATTTGGAAGAGGGACAGCAGCAGACAGCAGTTGAAGAGCAGCAAGCTGGGCAAACAATTGAAGCACCTTTTGAGCCACAAACTGGACAGGATATTGAGGAAGGACAGCAAGCTAAAACTGCCACCTTAACAGTAGCAAATATTGTTCCTAGTAAGAGGAAATTGCCCAAAAAGACACTTTCTAGTTTGCCAAGGAGGAAAAGCGCCAGATTGGCTTTCAAAGGCAAAAGTAGAATTGGAGAAAGTACAAAGCATGGAGATGAATTACTATTATCCCTATCCAAAGCGATGATAGTGACAATGAGGCTCGCCTCCTTGAAAACCTCCTCATTCACAAAGAGGGGCAAATTGAGGTATTACAGGAAGATCTTCAAAGGGCGAGGAATTTCAACCACTTCTTGGAGGTTGAAAACAAACAAATGAAGTTTCATGCAGCTATTCATGAGGCAAGGGCAATTAAGTATAAAAAAGAGGCAGAAAGGGCGCAAGTAAGGATTGAAGAGCTCATTGGCGAGTTTGATGATGAAGAGGAGGAAGACCAGCCTAGGCGGAAGAGGCCTAGGACCATCGGGCTTAGAAGAGCCTTGGAAAAGCAGAGAGCAGAAGAACAAGCTCATTTCGAAGCCTTTCCTCTCACTGCCCTCCTTGAGCAGGAAATTGAGGAAAACAAAGAAGCATGGCTTGAGAGAGCTAACCAGCATTTGGAAACAAAGCTTGAGAGGGCGAACAGGGATCTTGAGCTTACAAAGAAAGAGGACTCTTCACTTTCAGAAGCTAAATCAGTTTGCCAGGCGAAAATTAAAGGTAGCACAAGAGAAATTGAAGAAGTTGAAGGAGAAGCGCCTAGCACGGAAGGAAGGAAAAAGCATATCAACCCTTGATATTTTGGCCTCATCTTCAGAGCACGTTGCTATGGACCCTTGAGGGTCATGCATGCCAATTTTGGGCCTGTTTCGACAACTTTTTGTTTTTTGGCATTTTTTGGGTTTTTGGTCGAAAACTCATAATTTCGCCATTGCAGTGTGATGAGTTGTCAAGGGAGAAGAATGATACCGATGGATGCCATAATTCCATGAGCAGGTCTCCAGCGATTTTCAGGGCATTTGAAGATCATTCAACCCCTCAAATTGGCGAAAAACAGCCTCATTTTGCACGTTCTGCCCGCCATATCAGCAGTCTGCTATTTTCTGGGTATTTGCACACAGGTACAGTTTTGGATGACTTCCAGACCTCAGATTGAGTTGGTTTCAGTTGCGCCGGAAAGTAGACACAGAGAGATTTCCAGCAAGCCCTCATGAGCCTCATTTCGACATCGGGAAGGCTGCCATTTGCATCCAGCAAGTCAGGGGACCTTTTTCAGGCATAAATATGAAGTATTTTTGTAATTTTTGAACTCCAAAAATCTGCTTTTCCCAAATGTGCGTTAAGCTATTTTTATCATTGGGAAATCATGTAAAGTCAATATAATTTCCGTTTTAGCAGTTTTTTAGATATTTTATGGGATATTTTGTGCCTTGGGCTTTGCAAAGCCTCAAGGACAAGTTTAGATATTTTGACTTGGCCAATGGGATAGCTAGTTGCTCCATGAGGTTTTCCTCCCTCAGCCTATTTATTCCATGGTTATCATTGTAAATCAGAGGCTGAACTTGAGAGAAGAATTAATGCATTGGTCATATGAGCTTTGAAGAATACACTTGAGTTATGATTTTTGGACTGCCTCTTGGATGCTTTTGAGGAATGATGAAGGATTGTTGATGGATTCCTTGACATGGTAGAATGGTATAGTGTTTCTTGATATGTTTTTGTCTTCTAGTTTTCATTCATAATCCATATTTCTTGCTGCTATAGATCAGTAGAGATTGATTTTGAGATATGCCCATGGAGGCACCTCAAAATCCCTGAATCTTCATAGTTTGATGTTTTCTTCTCCCTTAGTTATGCTAAAGAATTCTTAGCTGCTCTTTAGTAACTTAAGGTATTGTTGCTAAGTTTTATTCATAAGTTCTATGTATGTTGAGTAGGATGTATGGTTTGCCCTACCTACCTATCAGCTTCCCATAGTTCTGTCCATAAAACTTTCTCTTTGACTGATTTGTTGATCATCTTGTTGAACCAAGGAGGCCTAGTCCCGATCTAGCCCTTTGCCTAAAACTATGAAAACTTATTTGTCCAAGTGCCCAATGACTTAGAGACTATGTTTAGGCGTTTCGGCATAGTTTATGAGTTGTTATTTTGTCTCATGTGTTTTCCCCAAAGTCTGATAGCCATTTCCCGAAGTTAGAGGGTCTTTTACCTCTATGTATGTCTGGAATGTTTGATTTCTATGTATTAATTAGCTTATATTTATACTTAGCATGATTAATGGCTTGCTATTACATGTTTATGTCTGCTATTAACTAGTTACACTTGAAATCCCTTGTCTTTCACCAACTTGTTGTCCATTTAAGCCATTTTGCCAAGAGATCCCTTCTACCGTGAATCAAATCGGCCCTACAGCAGCTTTACATCATCACTTCATAGCTTCCTTGACCTGTTTGACCCCATAGCCCAATTTATCTACATCTTGTTATCCAGTTTATGTATTTGATCAGTTTTATCCCTCACAAACTTAAAAACTAAAAAATAACCAAAAACACACTTCATAACTAGCCTAATATCAGAACATCACAAGTAAACACACCGAAATCTTTTACACTTATAGAGAGAGCCCTCTCTGAGTCCAGGAAGGCTAGGTCCTTGGGCTCCAAATCTTGGTTTGATGTTACATCGTCATTTGGCTAGCCAATCGGCCAAATCACGGGACCCTAACATAATGGCGATCACGGTGGGACTTTGAGTTAGTGACAATCTAAGGACACCTTAGAACTCTAGAAGTCCCTTATTTTTAAGAATATTGTTTGATTGACTTATCCCACCGCACTCGAACATAATGGCGATCACGGTGGGACTCTAAGTGATTAAAAAACTTAGTTTCCCTCATCTTTAAAGACTTTTTGAGAATATTAGCTTGCTGACTTATCCCACCGCTCACTAACATAATGGCGATCACGGTGGGACTTTGAGTCAAAACATCCTAGGTATCCCTTAGGAACTCTCAAAATCTCAGTCAAACTTAGAAGAGTAGAATCTGGTTGTCTCACCATCCTAGCAAAATGATGAGTCAGTTATAGAAAACTCTTCCAAACCTTGTAGGCACATAAAACTCAAAAAACCCCAAAACACTCCCTTAGATTGGTTTTTGACAGTATTGGTGGTGGACCATACAAGTATATCTCAAAACAAACTGATAATCCACCTGGCGACTCCACTAACCTCTAGTAGGCCTTACTATTTTACCGAACTCTAGGTTACTATCCAACAGACCTATCCCATCACTCACTAACATAGCGGGAGATGGTGGGACACTGAGTACATGATAGTCTAGCAAACTCTTATAGACTCTTTGGTCCTTTAGACACCTTAAACAAGCAAGCAGCCCATAGACCCATTTAGAGTAAACTCTTTTGTTCTCATCACCCTAGCAAAGTGTTGAAACAAGTCTAGGATACTTTAAACCATAGGCTGCACATAAAACTCAGAAAATCCAAAAACATTCTCAGATTAGTTACTGGTGGTGGACCATAGCTATCTTCACAAAAACAACCCATTTTCACCTGGCGACTCCACTAATCCATCCTGTTACTTTGACCATCCTTCACCTTAGTAGAACCTTAGAAAAATCACCCATCCGGAACATTCACCAATACCATTCTCTCTAAAACTCTGGATCTAAAATCTGGCTTCCCGAAGAATCAATACCAGATCCCATCCAGACCCAAATCCCCCTATCATAGTAGATGACCCAGAGAAGATTCTGTGGCAAGCTTCTGAAACTGATCATCTAGCTACTGATAGATCCATCCGTAGAACAAGATCTGTACCTAAACATCGCACTATCCTACTAGATTCACCTTTGGAACTAGAGTCATCACAAAATCTTCCCCGAAGCAAATCATATAGTAAGATAAAATTTGACGATCTTGAACCCCTAAACCCACCACAGAGTCCTAGTAGAGAAGCTTCACCTACCACTCCTCCTGATTTCCAGCTTCTTTATCAGTTTGGCTCCTATCATCCCAGATCTGCTCAAAACCAAATCACTAGTCCAAGTTCATCCGCCACACCTGGTCAAGCCGCCACTGTTCAAACCATTTCATTTCAACCTACTAGTCCTCATCTTGTACATCATCCATTAGCTCCAGCCATGGCAGCCTGGTACGCACCTTTGGTGTTGCCACCGCCCTTGGCTCCTCTCCCAAACAAATATCAAGACAAAATCCCACACTTTACTGGAGAAGACACCACCACACCTCAACAGCATATAAGTAGAATGGCTGATGCTTATGAATACCTAGAGGTACAAGACGAGACTGTCAGAATGAGAATATTTGCTCAAAGTCTTGGTGGTGAACCTAAAGCATGGTTCAAAAGCTTAGCTCCAAACAGCATCCCTGATATCCCCGCACTACATCAAGTCTTCAGAAATAGGTGGGAAATCCAAAGAAACCCCATTCAAATCCTGTCAGAATATAACAGCCTAAAACGGGAAAATGGGGAAAGTGTCCAAGCTTACTGCACTAGATTCAACAGTGTATATAACTCCCTACCACCTCATTTCAAACCCCCACTTGGTTTAGCCTTGGCGAAATTCCCCGAGGGGTTTGATCCTGACATGACATATCATCTGAGAGACAAGGATCCCCCTACCTTGGAGGAAATGCAACAAATAGCCATAAAAGCAGATGCTAACTTAGCAGAAAAGAGGGCTAGGACTAGATCAGAAAGGAAGGTCACATATAGAGACGAGGTCTCCACCTCATCACCTTCCCTAGATCCTAGAATAGATTACTTAGTCAAATCCATGGCCAAAATGTGGGAAAAGATAAATGAAAAAGCTCCTGTTAGGGAAAACCGGCCAAACCCTCAAATCAGAAACCGAAACCAAAACTTTAGGAGGGAACAACCCCAAAACAGACCAAAGGAAAATGACCAACAGATCAGGCCACCATTCAATGAAAACTATGTAGAAGAGGATGATAGGGATACAGAACCTCTTGATGAAAGTCATCTAAACCTCATAGGGTCTGATAGTGAGAGTGAGGTGTACCTCACAGAAGAAGAACAAGCCTTCTTTTCACCTGATCAAGATGAGACCAATTATGAAGATCTTGACGACCCTGCCATAGATTTTCAGAATTCCATTATAGAAGCTCACAGGAAATATGACCTTAGAAGTAAAAGAAACCAAGACAATGTCAAGAAAGGTAACTCAGATACTGCTAAAGTCCCTAATTCCATCCTCAAGAAAGCAATAGGCAATGACAAAATCAAGGTTGAGAAGACTGACCAAAGCCAAGCTAAAGTTACCCAAACTAGTCCTCTCTCAGATACTCCTGATACTTCTACAAAGGTCACCAAAACAACTATGGCAAACAAAACCCCTAAACAAGGTCAACAAATTCAGAACATAGACAAGGTCTTAGCTGAAAAAGCTGAAACAAACATATCTAAACTTCAAATACCTTTTAGCTTTGAAGGCGAAATCGCTAAGATCAAAATCACCATGCCTCTTACTGAACTCATCGCCCAAAACTCTTATAAATCCCAAGTACTAAAGGTCTTAAATCTAGGAAATGATGCAAACACTGTTAATCTCACTGATGACATTCCTGAAGTATTGTTTGGTCCAAAAGTAGAGGGAAAATTTCAAGAAGGAGCTACTCTTCCATTTTACATTAGCCTAAACATTCACGACCAAATCCTCCACAATGCCATGCTAGACTCTGGCGCATCTCATAATCTTATGCCGAAGGTAGTAATGGAAAGATTAGGCTTGGAAATCACAAGACCATACAAAGACTTGTATTCATTTGATTCAAGCAGAGTCCACTGCCTGGGTTTGATCAAAGACCTTTGTTTTAGTCTGGCCCAAATACCCGCGAAACATCTAATCATGGATATAGTAGTGGCAGACATTCCTCCCAAGTACGGGATGCTCCTATCCAGATCTTGGGGAGCCAAACTCTAAGGGAATATCCAACTAGACATGTCATATGCCACCATTCTTGTGTTTGGTCAGACCAGAATACTGTACCGCGAATCACACATGAAATACATGATTAGCAGTCAAGATAGGCCAGATAACATTCCAATGTGTTCTTTGCGGTCCGACTTAAACTCTTTCATTATGCATATTGATGTAAACATGAAGGAAGAGTCAGAAGAAACTGATATAGACTTAGATCCACCACATCAGTTGTCCCTGGTGCCTTATGATGAACTGGACACTCAAAACTACCATGATCATGAACAGCTGTGTCTTGAGGAAAGTAAGGTTCCCCTTTCCAAAGTAGAATTAGAGCAAGAAGCACAAACCCTCATGTATTATCAAGCAAATTGCTCTAGCTTTAGTCAAACACCAGTAGTAACTTGTGGAAATTTCTTCCGGGTAAAGGCTTTAGAAGACCTACACATCATAAACCTGTTTGGAACTCGGAAACCAGGGAGTTTAATGTTTCTACCATATCTCAAAGACTTACCATCAGGTGACCCTCCTACTACTAATGAAACCTTGACTATATCCCCAACAACTCAAAATCTAGAAAGAACGCCTGATAAACTTCTTATGAGTAAGAATGATAGTTGTGGTCCCACCATACCTGAGCTACTGAAATTGGCTCATATTCTGTCTTTTCATGAAGAACTTAGAAATGCTAAAATCAGAAATCTCATGCAGAATACAAGTTTCTACAGAAAAAGCAAGAGTAATTACTGTGTCACTACCTTCCCCTCAAAGAACAATTTTTACAAGAGAAAGCACAACAATCTGAAACAAAATGAAATAATCAGGGATAAATCAGCTGACCATAGAATCTGCTTTGATTTTAGAAATAATACTGCATCTCCATATAACAAAAATCATGTTTTTTCTACCCAAGATCATGATTCACCAATTAAAAGTGCTTTTAATCATGTGTTCTTGCAAGATCATGTTTCAGGTCATAATCATAAGATTCCTTTGCAAAGTAGACAACTTAAAGATTTTTTCCAGTTTGCGGGAGGTAGATCTGATTTCAAGTTCAAAATTGCAAAACCACCCAATATCAGAAATCTGTTCATGAAGGCCATGTTCCCAGTTTTAAATTTCTGCATTTTTGCATACCTTGATGATGTCATTATCTATTTCAAGAATGACCAAGAGTACATGCATTACTTAAGGAAAATGTACAGTAAGGAAAGGAGTGGAAATCAGATATTCAAAGAGGTACAGTGGGAGGATACCGGTCTGTTCAGGGATTCTTGCATGAATCCCTATGTCATGTTAGAGAGAGAAAACTTTCCAAATTTCTCTTTTCAGGAGTTGAGTGGGCCAAGGGTGAGAGGAGATCCTTACGAGGATAAGATGCTTAAATTACGTCATTTCCAAGATTTCTGAGTTTGAAACACTTTCATTCACTGTACAAACCACTGCTTGAAAAATAGAAAAGTCAAAAACAGTAAAAGATAGAAAAGTCAAAAACATTAAAAGACAGAAAAGTGGGCGAGTGAAGATAGAACAAAGCCCCATGTTCCAAAAAATAGTCTTTCGGAAAGCGAGCAAGTCTAAATGCCGCTACTAGTACTTCAATGTCTTGTTCAGCTATCTAGCCTAATCATAGCTGAGCATGTTTAAATTTAATTGCTGATAAGTTAGTGAGTGTCAAGATAGTCAACATTGTGTAAGATTGACTTATCACGGAGCTTAGATTAGGGAGAGATTCTGGTTCCACATGCCTAAAACAGAACCAAAGAGAGAAGCGAGGGATGAAAAACACATTGTACATCTTAGCCCCGCTTGTCTAGTTTCCTTTTATTGCAGAATAACATTTGTGTGCAGCTTGTCTTTTATGCCGCAAATGCATGAAAAATCAGACTGCCTAATCCTGATTTGATCATTTTTGAATTTCATGTTGTAGATTAGAGAATGAAATCCTGTCAAACTGCTTAATCTTGACAGTCGATCTAGTTTTAGGTAGAGAAATGAAGGAGTTCGTCAGCTTAATCTGAACTCCCGGCAGATATAAGAATAGAAATAGATAGGTTCATTTTGCAAAAAGAAAAAATATGCATTGTCAAAAGGCTGCTAGTTCAAATGCGCCAAAGAGAAGAAAAAATGTTAGGAAAGATAGTGGGGTAGGTAGAAGTATCATTGATGTTAACCATGCTGTCATTTTTCGGAAATAACATCAAGAGAAGGGTAAATTTTGCGCCAATGGATAAGGCACTGGTCTTCATAAGCCAAAAATCTGAATTCTGGACACCTCCTGACGAGGAGCTGCCCTCCCCAAATGGAGCCACTGTTAGCCATCAGTATTTTTTACATGTTAATGATGACTATATCTATAGCTGAGTTTTCTAGAAACTGATTTCCTTATGTCAATATGTCATCCAGAAAACCCTCCTAAATTTTTTTTCGCCCTTCTACCTGTTCAGTCCACCCCTGGCGAAATCAAAACCTCATTGTCACTATCCTATCTAGCTTCAGCCTTATTGGTCTGCCCATCAGCTTTAAAAGGCAAATCCACATCTGTTTCAAAAGTCTCCCCTATGTTAGGAAGTGGCGCTTTAAGACATTCCACCCTTGGCAATCATCAAAAAGCCAAAAAGCCTCCATCTGCAACAGACCTACCATGGTGACCTCTTTTTAAATGAAATTGACAAACAGCTCTAAGTCGCGCCACTTACACCCCTAGGTCTCAGCACTGCACAAACCCCAGTCTCAAGCTGACTATTAGGTGTTTCACAGTGTTTTATGGATTCTACAAAGGTAGGAAATATAACTTCATCTCAGGAGGAAATGCTTGAATCTACAGTTAGAAGAACAACTGCTTCTAAATGTAACATGAGCCTGAGATATATCTGCAAAACAGAGAGCCACTCATCAAGACCTTGCATTCTCCTTCCAGCATGAAAATCGGAACGGAAGGACACCACTTGTCTCGGCAAAGGCTGGTAAATTGTCAAGTACGAGAAAATCCTTCATTTACAAACGGAGTAGGGTTAGGGCGCCTCCTTCATCCACAAGCGGAGGGCGCTGGACAGTATTGACTTTGAAGATTGCAAAAGTCCAGGATCAAATGAAATAGATGCTGTTAACAAATGCCATTACACAGGCAGAAAGAAAGTTCTTAGTCTCTCAAAAGACACTGACCTCCATGGTCACAGAAACTTTTTTTCAAGTAATCTGTCATGAGATGACCAAAACAAATGATGATATTTCAGTCACCCTTAGAGCAGTGCAGGAAAACGGTGTCAACGTAGCTGGGGTTTCTTAAAATACGATGATGCTTGTAAGTAAATATGCTAAGATTAATGTTTTCAAGTGGTTCACTTACCATCACATCCGGAAAAGGCGTGTCGAGCCGGAGTTTGTCCAGAAACTTTCGGATACCTTACCTAATGAAAAGCCTCCTCCATGTGAGCGAGATGGCCGAGCCTTGGATATTGTTGAAGGCTGAATTAGTCGGAAAGGTGCAGTAGAGAGATCCAAGAAAAGGAAAGTGGAAGTCATTACACGGAGTTAAAAAGATAATGCTTCTAATTCAAAAATATTACTCTTCCTATTCATATGAAAATATCTTTCAAAATATACATCTTGGTGGACAGGAAATGTTATGAATAAGGTATGCCATTGATACCAAAAAGGGGCAGTTTCCTTGAGGGAAAGGATCAAGTAACAATCCACTGTCACATGCCCAGAGTCCAAAGGGCGCTTTTCAAGAAAGCAGAGAATTATGATATAAAGGGAAACATCCAATAGATGTCACTTACAGTCCAGAGGGAAACCTATAAATCACCTAAGAACAAAGATTATTAAACAAGTTGGAAGGGCACAGGCGATCTCCTGTTAAGTGATAAAACAGCTTTCAAATGCCTTTTGACAGATTTTGAATGATTTTTCTTTTGTTAACATTTCACCTAAAGTGTCAAAACAGGGGACAGAGTTGAGGTTTTGGAATGTCTCTCTCACAAAAAGGGTCAAAACACTGGTTCAAGCAAAATGGTGACCGTGCATCAAAGAGTCATGTTTTCCTGTTTTACAAGCTTATCTTTCAGGTGGACGAGGTGAATAGGTATATAACTTCATGAATGGGCAAAGCAAGTTTAATGAACTGTCACTGTTTAAAATAACTTGATAACAAACACAGTTTTGCATCATTTCGAAAGGCAGAGATATCATAAATGGTATAGGCAAGAAAGTCTGTGGAAAGGGTGAGCTTTTCTCCGATCACGTCCAAATAAGGCTGGAAAATTTTAAATACCTGCAGTGATAAAGAAATTAAGAAAAAAAATGAAGACATTAACTCTCAAAGCGAGGAAATGCCACTGTTTGAAAAGAAGACTTCGCTGTGTTCAAAAGCCAACCGTGAGTTCTTTATTTGTGTATTTCAAATAAACGATGAAATGTGTAGTCGTTGAAGATGTTTTAAGAGAGTGGAATAGAGAGTAAAGAAGGTCATTTCAAAATTCAAAACCGAGCCTAAAGTGATCTCCAAGTATCAAAGCATTTTGAGCAAATTGAAGTTTTTACGCTCATTTTGAGGCCGAGCGACGATGCTGCGTTTTTGTGACAGCGCTGAGCCGGCATTTACGGGGGGCCGCCTTTGTTGGCGCGTAGCCTTTGTACGGACGCCGACCACGAATGTTCCGACATGAAGTATTGTATGTGCGACGTCTTTTTTTGCAAAAAGTACCCGCATAGTTTAAGTAGCGGAAGGGTTCCAATGCTATAAAATACGCACGAGGATTGATCACCCAATTTAAAGGTATTTTCACATGATTCCCCCCTCGACTTCAAAGTTTTGCTAAGTGACAGGAATGGTTTAAAGGACTGTTTCGAAATTATGGTATGAAGTGAAAAGGTTAAAGTTGCTGGGTTAGGCCTTGTTCATATACCAAACATATGTGCTGAGAAAGCTGTCTAGCAAAGCCGAGGTCAAATTAAAGGATAGTTTGTCCATAGTTTTCAAAACTTTCAAAAACCTCTAACCTGGTCACTACAGTTAAAAAACAGTCCTTTCTACACAATGAACTGAAGTATTGCAATATGATAAAGGGCTGAATTTGTCATTCAAAGAGCACCTATAGAGATACTTGGTTTTGAGATTAAGAGTCAGTTTGTTTCATCTTCAAAACAATCTAAAGGCAGAGGTTTTCCTGTAAAGATTTGTGTTTTGATTAAAGGAGATTTTGTTGTAGAAAGGCAAGGTTTAGGTCTGCAGAGAAACTGTCCTCACAGTCCTCCAGACATTGCCACATTATCAAAGCAGTGAAATGCAACCAGTGGAAGGAATTTTGACATATTTGCTTTGAAAAAAGAGAACTCACATAGTTTGTGCCAAAAATTGTGTGGTCTTCTAAAAAACTCTGTCACTTTTGCTCCAATCCTGTGTATTAACAGTCTAAGCATATGAAGGGTGGTTTGCTAGAGATACTAATTGTTGAAGGGTGGCACACTTATACAGGCAAGGTTTTTAATGATCGAAAGCCTCCTTGAGCAAGGATTTTTGGTGTAGTGATTGACATCTGAGACTTAAAAAAAAACAGAGTGATTTTGGCATTTTCTCACAGCACACTCTTTTAGCAGATTGCCTTTCTTTCACTATATTATTTCCTACTGTGAATTTGTTGACAAAGATTTTCCAAAGGTGAACAGGACACTGAAGGGCAGAGTTTGTTGATGGGAATTTAACTTTGGAGGCAGAGGTACAAAGGTGGTGGCTGATCTTTTAACTTCACAAGTAAAAAGGGTTCTTCATAAAGCACTAAGCACTGATATTTCACCTAACCTAGTTCTGCCTTTCTTTTCACTATATGGTATCATTTTGAAGAGCTGTTGACTGTGATATTTTTCAAAAGGAAGACCATTTCTGAAGAGTAGGGTTTTTTATAATTAACATTTGTCTTGAAGACCAAATATTGGTGTGTGGATTGGCCTCTAACAAATCCACAGGAAAGGTGATTTTCAATACTGAGCACAGGGAATATACACAGCAGTTTGTTTGCCTGGCTGAGGTACAATCAAAAGTTGAAGGGCTGTTTTTAAGGAGTGCAGAGGTGGTTTATTGAAAGAAACATTGTTGCAATCTATCCTAACCACATTGTCCATATCTGTCCAAACAGTCTAGTGACCAGTTTCAATCCAGCAGAGCATTTTTACATACAGTGAAGGCAGTTTGCCTCTTCCAAAGCTTGTTCAAGTCAGAATGCCTCCAAAGCAAGATCACAGGAGCGGTCCACATAAGAGATGTGAGCCTATCTCCATAGAAGAAATCAATGCTCACCCATCTGTGCTTTTCAATTTCCATGAAGTAGGCTGTCTTGATTTCTGCCAGAGGATAGAAGAAGTCAAGAGTTTTTCGCCACTAACACATTTGTGCGCTTTGAGATTCAAGGACAAACAATTCCAATTGGCGGGTCTTGACTTCAAAATTTCTCCAAGGTATGTATCCAAGGCTACCAAGATCCCGTATCATGGTGAAAAGTGGTTTAAACAAGCTCATCTTGATCTAAAGGATTATAAACCTTTCATCAAGCCTGAACATAGGGAAACCATCACTGCTATTTTCCCTTTTTCCTATCTTCTTGACAGTTATGCTCCACTGATGAAAGCCATAATGAGATATTTCACTTGTGAAGGGAGGTTTAATCGAATTTATGCCTATCATGTCCGCTTGTTGATGCATTTTACCAGAAGCAGGAAACTAAACCTTCCATACTTTTTGTCCAAGAGCATAGAGAAAATGGCATCTACTGTCCAAAAGAAGGCTCCACCTCAGCAAATCCCTTCTCTCTTTCATCATTCCTTGATCAAGATTATCTTCTTACACCAGCTAGAGAAGAAAGGGGTTTCATGGGATTCTTTCATCGGCCATTCAGATTTTTCCATTGTCCCTCCTGTTCATGTGTCTCCTACTCAGCCTGTCCATCGCCCAGTACCTTTATCTAGTAGGCCTACACCTAAAAAACTCAAAATGACTACTGGGCAGCCCAGTAAACAGGGAGAAGGAGAGAGCAGTGAACCACAGGGAGAAGGAGAAGGCAGAGAACAGTAGCAGTTGGATGTTGAGGGACAGCAGCAGTTGGAGTTTGAGGAACAGCAGCAAGAAGGAGAAGGCTATGAATAGCATCATTTGGAAGAGGGACAGCAGCAGACAGCAGTTGAAGAGCAGCAAGCTGGGCAAACAATTGAAGCACCTTTTGAGCCACAAACTGGACAGGATATTGAGGAAGGACAGCAAGCTAAAACTGCCACCTTAACAGTAGCAAATATTGTTCCTAGTAAGAGGAAATTGCCCAAAAAGACACTTTCTAGTTTGCCAAGGAGGAAAAGCGCCAGATTGGCTTTCAAAGGCAAAAGTAGAATTGGAGAAAGTACAAAGCATGGAGATGAATTAGCTATTATCCCTATCCAAAGCAATGATAGTGACAATGAGGCTCGCCTCCTTGAAAACCTCCTCATTCAAAAAGAGGGGAAAATTGAGGTATTACAAGAATATCTTCAAAGGGCGAGGAATTTCAACCACTTCTTGGAGGTTGAAAACAAACAAATGAAGTTTCATGCAGCTATTCATGAGGCAAGGGCAATTAAGTATAAAAAAGAGGCAGAAAAGACGCAAGTAAGAATTGAAGAGCTCATTGGCGAGTTTGATGATGAAGAGGAGGAAGACCAGCCTAGGCGGAAGAGGCCTAGGACCATCGGGCTTAGAAGAGCCTTGGAAAAGCAGAAAGCAGAAGAACAAGCTCATTTCGAAGCCTTTCCTCTCACTGCCCTCCTTGAGCAGGAAATTGAGGAAAACAAAGAAGCATGGCTTGAGAGAGCTAACCAGCATTTGGAAACAAATCTTGAGAGGGCGAACAAGGATCTTGAGCTACAAAGAAAGAGGACTCTTCACTTTCAGAAGCTAAATCAGTTTGCCAGGCGAAAATTAAAGGTAGCACAAGAGAAATTGAAGAAGTTGAAGGAGAAGCGCCTAGCACGGAAGGAAGAGAAAAGAATATCAGCCCTTGATATTTTGGCCTCAGCTTCGGAGCATGTTGCTATGGACCCTTGAGGGTCATGCATGCCAATTTTGGGCCTTGTTCGACAATTTTTTGTTTTTTGGCATTTTTTGGGTTTTTGGCCAAAAACCCATAATTTCGCCATTTCAGTTTTATGAGTTGTCAAGGGAGGAGAATGATACCAATGGATGCCATAATTCCATGAGCAGGTCTCCAGTGATTTTCAGGGCATTTGGAGATCATTCGCCCCCTCAAATTGGCGAAAAACACCCTCATTTTGCACGTTCTGCCCGCCATATCAGCAGTCTGCTATTTTCTGGGTTTTTTCACACAGGTACAGTTTTGGATGACTTCCGGACCTCGGATTGAGTTGGTTCCAGTTGCGCCGAAAAATAGACACAGAAAGCTTTCCAGCAAGCCCTCATGAGCCTCATTTCGACATCGGGAAGGCTGCCATTTGCATCCAGCAAGTCAGGGGACCTTTTTCAGGCATAAATATGAAGTATTTTTGTAATTTTTGAACTCCAAAAATCTGCTTTTCCCAAATGTGCGTTAAGCTATTTTTATCATTGGGAAATCATGTAAAGTCAATATAATTTCTGTTTTTAGCAGTTTTTTAGATATTTTATGGGATATTTTTTGCCTTGGGCTTTGCAAAGCCTCAAGGACAAGTTTAGATATTTTGACTTGGCCAATGGGATAGCTAGTTGCTCCATGAGGTTTTCCTTCCTCAAGCCTATTTATTCCATGGTTCTCATTGTAAATCAGAGGCTTAACTTGAGAGAAGAATTAATACATTGGTCATATGAGCTTTGAAGAATACACTTGAGTTATGATTTTTGGACTGCCTCTTGGATGCTTTTGAGGAATGATGAAGGATTGTTGATGGATTCCTTGACATGGTAGAATGGTATAGTGTTTCTTGATATTTTTTTGTCTTCTAGTTTTCATTCATAATACATATTTCTTGCTGCTATAGATCAGTAGAGATTGATTTTGAGATATGCCCATGGAGGCACCTCAAAATCCCCGAATCTTCATAGCTTGATGTTTTCTTCTTCCTTAGTTATGCTAAAGAATTCTTAGTTGCTCTTTAGTAACTTGAGGTATTGTTGCTAAGTTTTATTCATAAGTTCTATGTATGTTGAGTAGGATGTATGGTTTGCCCTACCTACCTACAAGCTGCCCATAGTTCTGTCCATAAAACTTTCTCTTTGACTGATTTGTTGATCATCTTGTTGAACCAAGGAGGCCTAGTCCCGATCTAGCCCTTTGCCTAAAACTATGAAAACTTATTTGTCCAAGTTCCCAATGACTTAGAGACTATGTTTAGGCGTTCCGGCATAGTTTATGAGTTCTTAGTTTGTCTCATGTGTTTTCCGCAAAGTCTGATAGCCATTTCCCGAAGTTAGAGGGTCTTATACCTCTATGTATGTCTGGAATGTTTGATTTCTATGTATTAATTAGCTTATAGTTATACTTAGCATGATTAATGGCTTGCTATTACATGTTTATGTCTGCTATTAACTAGTTACACTTGAAATCCCTTGTCTTTCACCAACTTGTTGTCCATTTAAGCCATTTTGCCCAGAGATCCCTTCTACCGTGAATCAAATCGGCCCTACAGCAGCTTTACATCATCACTTCATAGCTTCCTTGACCTGTTTGACCCCATAGCCCAATTTATCTACATCTTGTTATCCAATTTATGTATTTGATCAGTTTCATCCCTCACAAACTTAAAAACTAAAAAACCAAAAACACACTTCATAACTAGCCTAATATCAGAACATCACAAGTAAACACACCGACATCTTTTGCACTTATAGAGAGAGCCCTCTCTGAGTCCAGGAAGGCTAGGTCCTTGGGCTCCAAAGCTTGGTTTGATGTTACATCATCATTTGGCTAGCCAATCGGCCAAATCACGGGACCCTAACATGTGGTCGAAAGATAATGTGCGGGGGATGGGTAGTTTTGATGTCGTACAAAGGACACACGGCGCGCGATGAGTGGAATCAGTGGGTGCTCGGGGAAAACCACCCACTGCGCATAAGTGGTGCAGAATAAACTAGGTTGTTTTATGGCTAATGTGTGGCGGGGGCCACAAGGACAGGTGCATTCTGGACCATTGATCTTCGTGAGAATGGACGGCGATGGCCCAGTAAGGGAAAATGAACGTTGGGGACGTGGGCGCTGGGGATTTGATGACCTCTGTCTGATCAACCAAGATCTATGGCTGAGGCTACACCCGATGAACGAATGCGGAAGTTGCCTTTGGGGCTAGTGCCTCGGTCATGGCGCTGGCTTATATGGGGAGAAAAAGGCACGGGCTAGCGGAGAAGGAGCTGAGGCCTATTATATGGTCGAAAGTGGGTTTTTAACCCATTTTAATGCATTTTGGAGCCTCTGGAGGGTAACGATAGTGGGATAGAAGGGAAAAACGAGGAAACCAAGAATAATGATGGGATTTAAGGGGTATTTTGTAGGGGTGCAAGGGGTAAATGCAGGCTTTAGGGAAAGGAACCAGCAAGGGGGGCTTTTATAAGGCAAATCACAGAGAGACCTCAAGGATGATGTGTCTTCAGGGGAGATTCATTCCTTGGAGGTCTCCAAAATGACATAGCCCCTAGCTTGCTTGTCAAAATTTTCATAGGGGGCTAACAGTGGCTCCACATGGGGATGGCTTCTTCTTGAAGGACGCAAGAAACCAGAAATGATCTTTGAAGTAGGCTAGTTGCCTGCTACTTGGCACATCCCTTTCTTTGATCAGCTACCACAATATGTCAGATATATTAATCAGCAGAAATACTTTCTCCCAACCAAACTACCTACCCAAAATATAGTCCTAACCATTTTTCCCTTTAGGGTGCATTGGAACTAGCAGACCCTTTACATTTTATTTCTAAACAGAAAAAAAAAAGTATTCTAAATCTACCCTTATTTCTCCATGAGGCCAGATTAATTTGTTGGCCTCATATGTTTCTCTACCTAATCTACTACATGTTGGGATTAAACTGTCCAACAGGTTTCTTCTCCTACATTCTAAGACAAGAAATTCAAAATAGCCAAGCCGAGATTAAACTGTCTGACTTGCTGTGGATCCAAGGCATAAAAACAGTTGCACATGGATAGAATTTTGCAGAAAACAAAACTGTGAGGACTTAAAATATGAAACTTGCAGCGTCCTTCTTCTTTTCGTGACTCAAGTTTTGAGCTTATTAGAGTCACTTCTTTTTCTTCCTTTCAGCTCTGGTTTTGGGCATGTTAGAGCTGATTCTTCTTTTCACCACTGGTCCAGATTTTGAGCATATTAGGACCAGCTATTCTGCTCCCTTTGGCTCAGATTTTGATCATGTTTGAGCCACTCTTTTTGCCTTTCGGAGGTTCATGTTTTGGGCATGTCTGAACCTCTTTTTTTTTTTTTAAAGAATGGAAACACTGCAATGGTATGTACAATGAAATGGAAACTGGAAACTGAAATATAGTAGAAGTAATGCTTGAGAATCCTGCCATTGACAGGACCCAAAAACAGCTCTGTACCATTAAGTTCTTGTAATAAAAATGCATTAGGACCCACAGTGGCTTGGATAATATATGGACCTGTTGAAGCTTCGAAAATCGTTGCTACAACATTGGGGGATAACCACCCGGTCTGGATCTTAATACAGCTCCTTTTCCGTTTATGATAGTGGCTTCGACTAGTTTAACTAGGTCCAGTTACCTTTTCCCTATTGCTATTGGTTTACGATGTATCGTTAACTACCAATAGACAGGGATATCAGATCAATTCTTCTTGCTGATCAGGCAATAGAATGACCCTTAAGCTGATTTGGGTTCGCCCAAACTAATAACTAAGATTTTGCCTCTTCGAGAAGAGGACTTAAAAGAATGTAAATTTAATCTAATTGCAAACTTATTCTATAATGCAAGCAAAAGAAACTAATCTAAATCCTATCTCAATTATGTAGATATAAATCTATCCCAACTAAGAGCAAGATAATTTAAGTAATGAGGATTAAAATATGTATGGCTTTAAATTAATGTCAAGCTAACGAAGAAATTCAATTTAGCTCACATTTGTGAGTACCAAAACATATTCTATTGAGACCATTTGACTGAAATAATAAATCAACAACACTCTGGAAGAAATTCACAAAAATGATATTGATTATCAAATCAATCAAGTCAATAATTAAACAATAATATGTGGAAGAAATTCACAACATATTATTATTTAAAAAATCAGTTTTGTAAGACAGATTTCTGAGCAAATCGTTACTCAGAAATCAGAGTTAAATTCATAAGAACAGAGATACATAACAATTTGAGACAAATTATCCATATCAACATAAATGCATAAACATGAATAAAATGAAACAACAATTTTATTAACATAAAAATGAAACTGGTATTTGATACAGAAATGCCAAAAATACCAGTTAATTGAATCTGCTTCTCTGATTCTGGTCTCTAACAGTACTTTACATTACTTGAATTTCTGCTTTCAGGACTAGAGCTGCAGAAATGCAAACTCTGCCCATCATGCATAATACAAGACATAAAGCATAAACCCTCAATAATGCTCAGATCTGAAACTTTCTCTCCTCCCCATCTACAACTCTAAATTCCTATAACAGAAATGCTTTTAGAAGTCTGGAATTGCAGAGGAGAGCAGCCCTTTTTTACATTTTGCAATCTGCAATTTATAATCCTCCCAAAAGTATTTTTAGAAGAGAGTTTGTTGAAGAAAAATCCGCCCAATCCAACTTTAATTGCTCAAAAAATTCCAATCTTTAATTGTTGGAGTCTTCTCATTGATTGAAATCTTTTTCCTCAATATCCCTTCTATTGTTTTTTCCTGCAAAAAGAAATTAAAATGAATTAAGATGCAACAATAAAATCCAAATATTATTTCTAACATTTAAAACAAATCCAATCAAATTCTATTTAAATAAATAAAAAGGAAATTTGAGCTTCTTATTGATACTCATAACAATCTTAATTAACCAAGGATAATATTGATGCATGAATCTGTAATTAGAAGAGGCTGGGCAAATGAAAATGAAGAAAACAAAACTCAGAAAATTGATTTTATTTTTAGAAATTCGGAGCTTGATCTTCTGCCTGATTTTTGACCCAATAAATCATCAAATCTGTTAGTGAAACCTCCTCATAAATGTTTTCCTTTATTTTATCTTTCCAATGAGCCATCATGGGCCTCATTTGGTCAAGTATAACTCAATCTATGAGCTTCCAAAGTTGATGAGTCAAATCTGGCATAAATCTGGAAATTCTGTTTGCTGGGCTAAAAATCAGAATTTTTAATTAGAAATTTAATCCTAAATTAAATTCTAATTATCTGATAATTAATTCTAAATTAATTATTAACTAGCTAACAATTAATTTAGTTACAAAATTAAATTAATATACAAATGATTTGAAAAAAGTTAATTTAAATACGATTAATATTATAGTTCAAATTATATTAAAATTATAATAAACATTATAATTATAATATAATTATTATAATATAAAAAATATAAAAATTAATTTACAAACCATTGGAATCAATCCAAACCTAAAACCCATAAAACAAACCATTGAAATCAATCTAACCCCATTAATTCATCCACGTGAGATTATGGAGGGATATGGTGAGTGGAGTGTGAGGTGAGGGTGACGTTATGGTGAGTGAGGTGGAGATACGGGAGGCATAAGGGTTGAAACAAAAAAAAGAAAAAAAACAAACTTCGTATTAAAAAATTTAACACATCGTATATCGCAAGAACCTTGGATCGGGGTTTTTCAAATGTGCATGTTCTAAAAATTGCGATGGATCCAAAATTGCGATATTGCGATATGCGATGGATCCGAAATTGCAAAATTGCGATCTTGCGATATTGCGATATTGCGATATGCGATGGATCCGAAATTGCAAAATTGCAATCTTGCGATATTGCGATATTGCGATCTGCGACGAATCTGAAATTTGCGATCTACGATCTGCGACAGATTCTGAAATTTGCGATCTGCGATCTGCGACGGATCCGGGAATTTTTTTTTTTTTTTTTTTTTTTTTAATAATATATTTTTTTTAATATTAAGTTTTTCTAAACTACAGCTACTCTGAAAATAAATAAAAAAAATAAAAATAGCATTTTTAACCCAGACTTAGATAAATGATGAGACTTCAAAGGAGTACCATTTTTAAACCAGTTGACCAAATGAGGCAAAACAAGCGTCAATGGGAGGCTTATAAAAATTAATTCTAACAAAGCAATCAAAACAAGAATTCAAAGAAAAATGAAAAATTAACAATCGCGTAGGATAATCAAATAAAATAAAAATCTGAAAAGGCGTTTAGTCAAAAATTTATAGAAAGGGTCCCCATTATTTGAAGTGAAAAAGTCAAAAATGGGGGGGTTGTGTTATACCACTACAATGGCGACACACGAGAGAAGAACTAGTTATCTCTGTTTGATATGAATGAGATTTTCCTAAAATTCAAGTAAAAATAATTAAAGAAAAGAGAATTATACTTAAAATGCTTGACTAGGTTCATTAGTCTGAATAAAAGAAAGAATCATCTAACTGTAATTTTTCTTAAAATTCTTCATAAATTAAAATATTTCAAAACTCTATATCAGTCCTTAATTAGTTGTAGAGATAAAGCAGGGGTCACTTTACAGCTTAGCTTTTAAAATATACTCATTTGTCACAGGCAGAGCCACTATTGCCAGCAAACATCTATAGTCTCGACAAGGTTACCTTTCAACCACCAATGATTCAGAATCCCATATTTTTAAGAATTATTGACCTAGAGATAAATCCATTTATATTATTATTATTATTAAATTATTATTTTTTTAAATCTTAAAAGTCATTATCCTGGTTTGGTAGCCAGATAGTTGACAATGCCATTCACTAGTTATAATTAGACTGAACAAGCTGGCTCGTGATGAGACCCCTTGTCTTATAATTGTTTGTAATAATAAGCCATTACCCTGGTTTGTTTAGCAGTGTTGGTAATGTCAGCCTATTTTTCCCCTATGATCATGGTAAGCAGGCTCATGATGAGACCTCTTATCTTTTAAGTTTAAATATATCTCTGGATTATGCTCTTAGAAAAATAAGACTCTTTGGGACAGGGAGAATCATTGATTCCTTAAGAGTTAAGAATGAAAATTTCAGAGTTAAAAGGTGCTTTGCTGTAAAGTGTCTTTACTTGGTTAAAAATAACTTTTCTTGACTGATAATAGAACTTTGAAAGATCTTAATAAAATATTGAAATCTCAAAATGATTACAATTTTGATGAAAAAATAAATTTTTCCAGATTTTATGATACTTTGTCAACTTCTCTAAATTGGTAATCTCTTCCTTAAGTATGTCTACTTTTATAATAAGAAAATCAAACTTTACTAAGATATTTAAGAAAAAATTAATAGATGACTATTAACAATTTTTTTCTCCGTGTATGCCAACCATAGTTAGGTAACTAGAAGGCCTTCCATATAAATCATGGCAAAGTCACCAAAATAAAAACTGAGGATCAAAGGAAAAGAATTCTTATCCTAAAATAAGAAAGAAACTAACGAACAAAAATAAAAATGAAGAAATTTTAAAATGGAAAGGAAAACTCAAGTTTCGCAAGATAAACTCAAACAAGAATGTTTATACCAATGTTTCAACAATATGAAGAAAGAAAATAATCGTGTAATCAATCCTTCTTGTGTCGAGATTTAGAAAAATCATACCTTGCAGGGTTGTAAGTGTTTTAGGCTTTTTAGATAGCAGTGACGATAAAATTCAACCACAATGAAAAACTTTCTGTCTGATATCAATCTTCTTGTTTCAAAGCATCAACTTAATCTTTCTCTAATGAAAGGAATGCTTAAAGAAAAAGCTAAAGGTTCAGAAACTTCCTAGCATAGCTGTTTCAATGAGGATTATCGCTGCTTATTGAAATTAAGCCAGGAGAAGAGTATGGATGTCGAAAATATGATCTGGCGGAAGATTTAAAACTTTTATGAAGAGTCGCAAAACAGATTTATATATCAGAAAAACAAAACTGAAACTAAAGTAACGAAATGGAAATAAATGAAAGTGGGTACATGAATCTTACCATTGGATGATTGCTTTTGATCTTACCTGAAAGATATCAGTTTATCCAAACTAGCTAACTTCTTATTTCAATTAATATTAAAAACATGAAGAAGTCAAACTAACCAAAATCCTATAACCCAAAATCATTATTTATTTTATCTAAACTAAAGCAAGCAGTAAAATGTAAAAATGGAATGCTTAGTACTCAAGGGAATTGAAATTAAAAGAAATGCATCAGAAATGAGAATGTGAATTTGCAGTAATGAATGTTTCTCAAAATATTATAAGTTTCATATAAACTCCATGATTTTATAAATTGTCCAGAATCAAGACCAAATCCAAAATAATAAATTAAAATATGAAAATAGAGATGTCTTGAATTCTTTTTTAATTATGGAATTATATATTTAAAACTGAAATACATGAAAAATTGGAATGATTTGAATATACTACAAATTAGTCATTATTTTCTTTCTTACCATAGTGGTTACCCAAGCTTTATTTTAAAATAACACATCGTCATATTGGATGATTCACATCACATGTTTCTTCACCATGCTTCGATTTTAATTTGCAAAACTTCACCTTTGTTGCTATGCCATATATCGATTAAATGTTAATGGCTCAGAGGCATGCATTGGAAACTACCACATCAAATATTGCAAATGGAAAATTACCAACATGAAAACATGTTATGAGAAGATGTGCGATAAGATAGAGCGATCGCATCGTTGAAGAAATATTATATCGGGGATCAGGGCATATTTATGATAATGGAAGTATATTCAACTGCAAACCTCCGATATGCGAAATGCGATATGGCATATGAGTGAGGTAATACATCGGAGATCTTTTATGACCAATTTTTTATCAAAACTGCTAAGAGCTACTTCCGATGAAATCTTATGATATTGTTTTTACTTTCGATTGGGTTTCCCAAATGAATAAAAACAAAGTTAAAGAATGATCAAATTCTAATTAATCTCAAATAAAATTTCCTTGATCTTGTTGCAAATTTTGAAATGGGTTTGCTGCTTACTTCAAGTTTTGAAAACAAATGAAAACCTGCAAACAAAATAGAAAAAGTATCAAAAATAAACTAAAGAAAAGATAAACTAATAATAGATGAAAATGAACTTGTAAATGCATACCTGGAAGGAAATTGTCTGTAGATTTTACCTCATGAATCTTCAAATTATTCCTTCAATTTATCAAAATTATGACTTTGTTCAAATCATCTCATTATTTATTCTAAATCAGAGTGAGCAATCAGCCTAAATAAAATCTGCTTGTTCATGTTCAGGAAATATAAAATTTACCAGAAATAAATATTAAAATAGTCTTCCCTTTTGAATTGAAACAACAATTTATTACCTCTTCTCATTCTGAATTGACTTGAGAAAAATCTATATTGTTATAGTGACTATTCAATAATGCATTTAGTAAATAAATATGATGCGTATTACAACATCAGATAATAAACTAAAGGTCTGAATGGGATTAAAGCCACTAATTGTGGAAAAATGTCAAAACAGATTTGAATGTGTGCACACAGCAAAATGGACATCCTAAAGGTCAGCTTAACAAATTTCGAGGAAGATATTATGAACTTCATATGAATACCACGAATGGTTAGACTGACTAATAATGATTGATTCAGAATTAAGCTTATCATAGACAGTCATACATTTCATGGGATAATGAGATCATGAAGCTTTTATATCCTCAAAACCTTTATCATATAAATTTCAAAAGAAAGTCTTAGAAGAAAATCCCGAAATTAAGAAAAGTGGCTTTGAGACGATTGATGCCAAGTGCAACTTTAATTGAATTTAATCAAGACATTATTCAAAATAGACAGAGCAAAGGTATTGCTGTAAGAAATTTAAAAAGGAAAGAAAAAATTAAAATTTTCTAATTGGGAGAATCACTGAACATGTGTGAAAATCGCTGATTGCTTTGTTTTATTTTTAATCTACAAAACTCTTGAAAATAAATTAACTATATTAACTCTACTCCTATTCTAACCATATTTTTGAAAAATGACTAGGTATAGTCATATTTCCAGTGTAACCATTTTCTCATTTTAATCCCTGCATGTATGTACAATTCAAATGTTAGTAATAAAAATACAAATCTAATTGAACTAAGAAAATTAAACCTGAAATCAGAATGTACAACTATTGTTAAAAGCTTATCTAAAATCTCTTTCTCATGAAATTTTCTTTCCAATTGAATACCAATTGGATCATAGAAATCTGGATGGATTTCTATTAATAGTTGGGAAATGTTCAAAAGAGGAGATGAAATGCCAGATTGTGGATATGAGCTTTTAGATTCAAAGGCCTGGAAAAAACTGTCAGTGTTATGTGTAAATGTTAAGCTATTGACAATATTCCATGAAGGAAAAATTTCCAAATATTTTTCAAGTGAATTAATGAAAAATGGATGGAAATCTTTTAAATGAAATGGAAAATTATTAATTAAATTGGATTGCTAGCAGATTTCTAAAAATACATATCTTGTTGATATTGCCTTTGAGAAGATAGAAGCTTTTGATAAAACATTAGCATTGATTGAAATTGAAATTGAAATAGCTTTTGATACTTTTGATTATAATATAAAACTTCAATTTTCCAACAGGGCAATGTATCAATTGAATGTTTGATAATAAAGTGCTCAATATGCCAGCGTAATGTATCAAAAATCTGAAAAATAAAATCTGAAAATAAATCTGATTTAATACAAAACAATCGAGGAAACAAAAATAAAATGAAATCACTATTGTTACAACTAATGTTACAGCACAATTGGGATTGTTTTGAAATAATTTCTTTTTCACAAGGATTGGCCAGAATTATGGATTTTGAGTAATTTCGAATTCCAACTTGTGAATTAGAAAGAGATTTATGATTATGAATAGGAATGAAAGCTTGATCATGATATGAATCATAAATTGGAATATTTTCTTGAATAGTGAAATCATGAAGATGATTATCTGCTTTAAAATGAGGATTAGTTGAAATAATTCCTAAATTGAAATGTTCCTCATTCCCAGATGTTATTTGAATTTTCTTATGAGAATTTTCTTGAGAAAAATAGAAATCAACATCTTCTATGTCAGAGTAATTATCATAAATGACTTCACAAGATTCTTTAGAATTCCCTTCAATCTCATCCAATATATCGAAACAAGGAGGAACAAGAATTTCATGTTTATTAATGGCAAAAGAATGATCATTAATTGCTTCTCTATCTTGATAAAAATTTAATGGTATTTCATTTAAATTATCCTCTTTAATTTTTGAAATATCATTAATACCAAGAGGAGAAAAATTACCATCATTAAAAATATCAGGATAAAGGGAAAAATGTGAATTTTAAATAATGCATTTAAAAATGTCCCTGTTTAGGAAGCCTTGTGCATTAAGCCCATTGTAAATTTCAGATTCTAAATCATTCCTTTGTGTGCTCATGCTTTCTTGAAGAAGGCTGCTTTGCTGCTCTGATTTTAGTATTTGCTCATCATGAAAAGATTCAGAAATTTGTACAGCAGTTTGCATGCTATTACTTACTTTGATTGTTGCTTGCACTTGCTGATTTGCAATCTGATTTTCTGAATTTAATGCAGAGAAACTTTTAGATTCTAATGCAGGTCTTTCTCCAAAATTGCTGTTGTTGTCTTCTTGCATTTGATTAGAAATATTTTCCAAGCTTTGTGAAACCTCCTCATCACAATTTATTAGCACACCCAAATTGGAATTCTCATTTATGTTGGAAGGAGATGGAACAAAGCTTGAACTAATTTCATATGGATCGGTAATAGGAGGAAGAGAATAATTATGTTCAAACCAATCTAGTGATTCTTCTTTCATAGGTTGATCTTTGACTTTAAATTTTAAACAATTTAGATGAAGTCGAATATTGAAATCTCTAACAGACTGATTTTCATTTCGAAGATATTCAATTTCATCACATACCTAATCATAATTATACCGGTCAAATTTAAAAATGAAACTTGTAACAAATTGATCCCAGCTGTGAATTGAGGCAACCGGAAGAGTTCTACACCAGTTTCTGGCTTCTGCCGCAAATGTGAGAGTAAAAATTCTGCATAAAATGCCTTCATCAATTCCTTGAAAATCATAATTTGAAACATTTTGAATAAATTGAAGGACATGATTAAAAGCAGAAGAATTTCTCTCACCATTAAACTTTACATGAGACAAGAGTGTTACCACTTCGGGTGGAGTATTGGAAGATGCACGTCCATGGACACAACTCCAAATCAGAAGTTTAAAAGGAGCCATCGTGATTAAATAAAATGTTAAAATTGAAAAGAATCCAACAGACAACAAGTTTCAGGCCCTCCTTCTAGCGCCAAAAATGTTGAAGCCTCGAAAATCACTGCTACAACATTGGGGGATAACCACCTGGTCCGGATCTTAATACAGCTCTTTTTCCGTTTATGATAGTGGCTTCGACTAGTTTAACTAGGTCCAGTTACCTTTTCCCTATCACTATTGGTTTACGATGTATCATTAACTACCAATAGACAGGGATATCAGATCAATTCTTCTTGCTGATCAGGCAAGAGAATGACCCTTAAGCTGATTTGGGTTCAGCCAAACCACAACTAAGATTTTGCCTCTTCGAGAAGAGGACTTAAAAGAATGTAGAAATTAATCTAAATGCAAACTTATTCTATAATGCAAGCAAAAGAAACTAATCTAAATCCTATCTCAATTAGGTAGATATAAATCTATCCCAACTAAGAGCAAGATAATTAAGTAATGAGGATTAAAATATGTCTAGCTTTAAATTAATGTCAAGCTAACGAAGAAATTCAATTTAGCTCACATTTGTGAGTACCAAAACATATTCTATTGAGACCATTTGACTGAAATAATAAATCAACAATACTCCGGAAGAAATTCACAAAAATGATATTGATTATCAAATCAATCAAGCCAATAATTAAACAATAATATGTGGAAGAAATTCACAACAAATTATTATTTAAAAAATCAGTTTTGTAAGACAGATTTCTGAGCAAATCATTACTCAGAAATCAGAGTTAAATCCATAAGAATAGAGATACATAACAATTTGAGACAAATTATCCATATCAACAGAAATGCATAAACATGAATAAAATGAAACAACAATTTTATTAACATAAAAATGAAACTGATATTTGATACAGAAATGCCAAAAATACCAGTTAATTGAATCTGCTTCTCTAATCCTGGTCTCTAACAGTACTTTACATTACTTGAATTTTTGCTTTCAAGACTAGAGCTGCAGAAATGCAAACTCTGCCCATCATGCATAATTCAAGATATAAAGAATAAACCCTCAATAATGTTCAGATCTGAAACTTTCTCTCCTCCCCATCTACAACTCTAAATTCCTATAACAGAAATGCTTTTAGAAGTCTGGAATTGCAGAGGAGAGCAGCCCCTTTTTTACATTTTTCCATCTGCAATTTATAATCCTCCCAAAAGTATTTTTAGAAGAGAGTTTGTTGAAGAAAAATCTGCCCAATCCAACTTTAATTGCTCAAAAATTCCAATCTTTAATTGTTGGAGTCTTCTCATTGATTGAAATTTTTTTCCTCAATATCCCTTCTATTGTTTTTTCCTGCAAAAAGAAATTAAAATGAATTAAGATGCAACAATAAAATCCAAATATTATTTCTAACATTAAAACAAATCCAATCAAATTCTATTTAAATAAATAAAAAGGAAATTTGAACTTCTTATTGATACTCATAACAATCTTAATTAACCAAGGATAATATTGATGCATAAATCTGCAATTAGAAGAGGCTGGGCAAATGAAAATGAAGAAAACAAAACTCATAAAATTGATTTTATTTTTAGAAATTCGGAGCTTGATCTTCTGCCTGATTTTTGACCCAATAAATCATCAAATCTGTTAGTGAAACCTCCTCAGAAATGTTCTCCTTGATTTTATCTTTCCAATGAGCCGTCTTGGGCCTCATTTGGTCAAGTATAACTCAATCTATGAGCTTCCAAAGTTGATGAGTCAAATCTGGCATAAATCTGGAAATTCTGTTTGCTGGGCTAAAAATCAGACTTTTTAATTAGAAATTTAATCCTAAATTAGATTCTAATTATCTAATAATTAATTCTAAATTAATTATCAACTAACTAACAATTAATTCAGTTACAAAATTAAATTAATATACAAATGATTTGAAAAAAGTTAATTTAAATACGATTAATATTATAGTTCAAATTATATTAAAATTATAATAAACATTATAATTATAATATAATTATTATAATATAAAAATTATAAAAATTAATTTACAAACCATTGGAATCAATCCAAACCTAAAACTCATAAAACAAACCATTGAAATCAATCTAAACCCATTAATTCATCCACATGAGATTATGGAGGGATATGGTGAGTGGAGTGTGAGGTGAGGGTGACGTGAGGGTGAGTGAGGTGGAGATACGGGAGGCATAAGGGTTGAAACAAAAAAAAGAAAAAAAACAAACTTCATATTAAAAAATTTTAACACATCGTATATCGCAAGAACCTTGGATCGGGGTTTTCCAAATGTGCATGTTCTAAAAATTGCGATGGATCTAAAATTGCGATATTGCGATATGCGATGGATCCGAAATTGCAAAATTGCGATCTTGCGATATTGCGATATGCGATGGATCCGAAATTGCAAAATTACGATCTTGCGATATTGCGATATTGCGATCTGCAAAGAATCTGAAATTTGCGATCTGCGATCTGTGACGAATTTTGAAATTTGTGATCTGCGATCTGCGACGAATCTGAAATTTGCAATCTGCGATCTGCGACGGATCCGGGAAATTTTTTTTTTTTTTTTTTTAATAATATATATTTTTTAATATTAAGTTTTTCTAAACTACAGCTACTCTGAAAATAAATAAAAAGAATAAAAATATCATTTTTAACCCAGACTTAGATAAATGATGGGACTTCAAAGGAGTACCATTTTTAAACCAGTTGACCAAATGAGGAAAAACAAGCGTCAATGGGAGGCTTATAAAAATTAATTCTAACAAAGCAATCAAAACAAGAATTCAAAGAAAAATGAAAAATTAACAATCGCGTAGGATAATCAAATAAAATAAAAATCTGAAAAGGCATTTAGTCAAAAATTTATAGAAAGGGTCCCCATTATTTGAAGTGAAAAAGTCAAAATTGGGGGGGTTGTGTTTTACCATAACAGGACCTTGCCACAAATTATCAAACTTGCCATGTTTTCCTTTGTCCTCTCTCCTTGAATCCCATTTCAGAACCTCGTCCCCAACTTTGAAATATGAAGCTTTGGTTCTTTTGTCAAACTGCCTCTTTATGTTTTCCTGAACTCTGATAGCCCTGCTATAAACCTGCTCCCTCGTTTGCTGAAGATGGATTGTTTCATTAATTCTTCTCACCATACTGTTTTCCTCTGTTTGAATCTCTTGGACAAGCTTAATCACTGGCACTCCCAGGCTGGTAGGAAAAACTGCTTCGGTTCCATAGACAAGATGGAATGATGACATGCCAATGGATTTCTTTGTTGTGAGCCTGTCCGCCCACAAAGCATGCACCAACTTTTTGTGCCATGACTTTCTATTCTCTTCTAACAGCTTCTTGATGATGTTCACTAGGCCTTTTTTTGAAGATTCAGCTAGTCCATTACCTTGAGGGTAATAGGCAGTTGAATGACTGAGTGCTATTCCATACCTGTGACAGAAATCAACCATTCTCTTGGATCCAAAAGCAGCAGCGTTGTTAGTGATACTTTTTATTGGACAGCCAAACCAAGATAGGATGACGTCTTCTAGGAACCTAATGATGACAGAATCAGTGGCATTCCTAGTGGGTATAGCCTCTATCCATTTGGTGAAGTAGTCTGTGGTTGTTAGGATCCATTTGTGTTGCCTAAAAGAAGAGGGGTGAATTTCTCCAATAAAATCTAGGCCCCATTGCATGAAGGGACCTTCTACAGTGATAAGTTGCAAAGGGAGGGGAAGAAGCTTTTTTCTGCCCTCAAATATTTGGCATTTATGATAGGCAGTTACCATTTTATGGACATCATTGAAGAGTGTGGGCCAATAATAGCCAGCCCTGAGTATCTTGTTTGCAGTGGCTTTCCAACTCAGGTGGCCTCCACATTCCCCAACATGAAACTCTTGTTTGATTCTTTCGGCTTCAGTTTCAGAAAAACATTTCAGCAACAGGCCATTTGGATTTTTCCAATATAGGTTTTCATTCAGGATGCAGTAATTTATAGCTTTTATCTTTATGAATCTGGCCTTAGTTTTGGACAGTTCTAGAGGGGCATTGAGATTGGTGAGTACGTACAGGATATCAGAATACCAAGGAGAGTTTTGAAACTGCTCCTCAACAGTGGGGTCAGCCAATCCTTCCTGCTCATCCAAGGCATTTACCATGTTAATGTCAAGGGCCTGCAATTTTGACTCGGCCATTAATTGTGCCAGGCCTTGACCTTTGATTAGCTTGGTGGGTCTTATTTCGAGGTCATATTCAAAAATTGTAGCAATCCACTTGCCCCTTTTCCCATCAGGATCTTGGGACAAGATGTCTTTGACCACTATATTTGGGACATATGATATGGTGTGAGAATGCAGAATGTACACCCTAAATTATTTTAAGGCCTTTACCAGGGCATAGGACTGCTTTTCCATAATGTTGTACTTCAAGGGTGCATCCCTTAAGGCTTTACTGAAAAATGCAATTGGTTGTTCATTTCCTTTTGAATTTTTCTGCAGTAAAACCACAGACACTGTATGCTGGGAGGCAAATGAAAATATCAGGAAATCCTTTGAGAAGTCTGGGCTGATAAGGACAGGGGCTTGAGTGAGTGCAAGCTTTACTGACTCAAAAGATTTCTTGGCTTCAACAGTCCACTTAATTCCCGCACCTTTCTTCAACATGTCAGTCATTTTCCTAAGGTGCTCAGCAAGATTGGGAATGAATCTCCTAAGGAAATTGATCTCCCCTATGAAGGACTGCAATTATTTGATTTTTCTCGGGTGTGAGATTCGAATTATTCCCTCAACTCGCTGTGGGTCTATCCTAATTCCTTTCTTGGATATGATGTGGCCAAGAAGTTTTCCTTCTTGCATCCCAAACACAGTTTTCTTAGGATTTAAGGACAGACCGTACCTTCTACATTTTTCAAAGACTTTTCTCAGATGTTTCAGGTGTTCTTCTTCAGTTTTAGAAAAGACAGTCAAATCATCCAAGTAGATAACATTGAATTATCCTATCTCATGTGAGAAAGCTATATCCATCGCTCTCTGGAAGGTAGCCCCAGCATTCATCAGTCTGAAAGGCATCTTCACATACATGATGGTGCTCCAAGGAGTGGCAAAAGCTGTTGTGAGATGATCTTCTGGGAGTACAAGGACTTGATTGTATCCTGAAAAACCATCAAGCAGGGAGATTATCTTAGAGCCCAATACCTTCTGTAGGATATGTTCCATTCTAGGCAAAGGGTAGTTTTCTTTCAGGGAGGCTCTGTTGAGGTTTCTGAAGTCTATGCATAGTCTGATCTCTCCTGTTTTCTTTCTCACAGCCACTAGATTTGATACCCAATAAGAAAACCTCACACGAACTATTATGCCTGCATCGTACATCTTCTTAATCTCTTTTTCCACTGCAGGCAATTGTTTCAGATTGATTCTACGGAGCTTTTGTCTAAAAGGCTTCTGATTTTCCTTCAAGGGTATTTTGTGCTGTATTATGCTCATGTCAGAGGCCTTTAAGTCTTCATAACTCCATGCAAACACATCAATGAATTCCTTGAATAGGTAAATGTACTTGTTCTTCATGTTTGCAGGTACAGACTTAGCCAATTTGATCATTTTGGGTCTATCTTCAGTGCCTATGTTGCATTCTTCAACATTAGAGTCTGCATGTTCTATAGTGGGATTTTTTGCTACATCATCAAAGTCAAAAAGGTCCTCTAGGGGTGCCAGGCCTCTGGGTATATTCTTGTGTTTGGCCTGCAGCACCTCTATCTCTTCGCTATTTGTGTTTTCACATTTTTCGGTTGGATTTCCAGTTTCTTCATTCAGGATGTTTATCTCTATATTATAGGGTTTTTCTTGTTCATCTAGGGGATCCTCACTTGGGCAGTTGTCATCAGATTTTGAGTCGGAATAAGAAAATTCAAACTCATTTCTGCCCACCAGAAAATCCTCAATCTATTTATCTCCTTCAAAGACCTGCCAATATTTTTCATTGTCTGGCACTGTAGGTCTGAACTTGGTCTGAATGATGAATTTTTGGTCAGGGGGAGTCTTAGGATATGAACTAGCTAGGCAAGCTAATCCATTTGCAATGATGTTTTAACTCCTAGGCACAAACACCAAATCGTATTCTACAAAGGTTTTCAACAAATCCACTGCGTCATTTTTGTAGGCCCTTAGTCGGGGATGTTTCGCTTTATATTCATCATTCATATATTTGATAACTAGCTCTGAGTATCCTCTCACAACTATCCTATGGGCTCCTAATTTTTTCAATAGATTCAGACCCAGGATGAGAGCCTCATATTCTGCAATATTATTTGTGAATTTGAAGTGCAGATTGACAACGCGGCTCTCTGCATAATCACTCTCTACGTTACGTACCCACACACCCGCTCCAGCAGTTTTCCTAGTACAAGATCCATCGAAATTCATTTCCCACAGGGGTTCATTTTACGTTTCATCATTCTTTCCTTCCCTACAGTTGGGTTCACCATTGTGTCGCATTACAGGGTCTGTACTAGGCTGCGCGTTGTTTTGTTCTTCATAACATGTGTGGAGTTCAGAGAGTTGGCTATCTTGCTGTTTACGTTCTGTTTTTGGTTCTGGTTCACTCAGAGTTTCGTTTTCAGTACCCTGCCCCTGGTTTTCTTCATCGTATTCTTCCAGGGTAGCCATTATGTTAAATTCCATGGGCTCTATGTTATTGTTTGTATTTCTATTTTCTGACGCTGGCTCTCCTAAGGATGAGTTTTTATAGAGAATGAAAGAATCCAGGTCTATGTGTACAGAGTATAATGGTGAATTTTCAGGTTTCTCGGGGATACTGACTAGGAATTTCATCTGCGACTCTATATACAGTATTCTAAGTTGGCCAAATATAGGGATAGTGGCATATGATCCATCCATTTGCATCGTTCCTTGCAATTTGGCTCCCCATGATCTAGATAGCAGCATGCCATACTTGGGTGGTACATCTTCCACCACAACATCCATGACCATACATTTAGCTGGGATCTGGGTCAAGCTCACACATAAGTCTTTGATTAGGCCCAGGAATTTTACTCTACTAGAGTCAAACGAATATAGATCTTTGTAAGGTCGGGTTATCTCTAGGCCTAATCTTTCCATCACCACCTTAGGCATTAAATTGTGTGATGCTCTAGAATCATGCATGGCATTGTGGAGTATTTTGTCATGAATGTTGAGACTGATATAAAAAGGTGGAACTACCCCTTCCTGAAACTTTCTCTCAATATTTGGACCAAACAGGAGGGCAGGTTGATCATCACTCAAATTCACTGAGTCGTTGTTTTCGCCCAGATTCAACGCTTTCAAAATTTGGCCTTTATATACATCCTGAGTGGCCAGCTCAGATAATGCTACAGAGATTTTGATTTTTGCAATCTCACTCTCTAAATTGAAAGTGGATTGGGTCTTTGGAGTGCTTAATTCTGTTTTATTTGCTACTGCCTTAGTAGCTAAATCAGTTTGTGATTTCTCACTATGTACAGGGTCAGGAATCGTTTTATCAGGAGCACTAACTACAGTGCTAGTGCTGCTGGTTGGTTGGATTTTTTTTTCAATGTCATGGTTGTCTTTCTCCTTGTTTTTCCCAGAAATTTCAACCGTTGATCTGCTATTTACAGCCAATGCTTTAGAAGTTTTATCAGGTATTTTTTGGATGGTAACCTCAGGAGTCTCAGTTTTGGAATTTTCTTGGTTCTTTCTGCTCCTAAGTTCATATTTTTCTCTGACCTGCATCATGGCATTTTCAAATCCTAATCTGTAATCCTCGGATTCAAACCATTCCTCCTCCCAATAAGAAGGTTAGGTTTGGTTTTCCTCTGAGTCACAGTTTTGGATTGAGTTCTCTGTTTCGAACATGTTTATTGTATTCCCTTCAGACTCTTCTATGATCCCCTCATCCGGTCTCCTAATCTCTCTCTCCATAGGTAGGGGCAAGGTAAGTTCCCATTCTGAAAAGTATAGTATAAGGATAATGGCATTCATATAGAAGTTGAAATTCTCATGTTCAGAAAGAAAATTAATAACAATGGCAATGTAATCTCCTTGGCATCAGTAGTGCAACAATTGGAAGTTGATTTATTAGGATGGATGTGTCCCTCCCTAGCGAATAAAGGTTGTGTCCGTTCCAAAACAAAAGGTGTGTAATGTAAGGTCTTTTGCAAGAGGCTAGAGTCTTCATCTAAAATTTTTTCTTGAAATGGGGGAATAACTTGTTGATCTGACTCTCTTTGTCTATTGGGAGCAACATTGTTTCTTCTAACGTTCTGGTTCTGGTTTCTATTTTGGTTGCCAACTGTGGCAACCATCTTTTTAATCATTTGTTGTAGCTCTTCCATGTTTTTTGACAACCTATCATATTTGGGATCAGATGTGGAAGCTACATTGTCATCCCTGTATGTTACCCTTTTCTCAGCTCTTAATTTAGCTCTTTTATCAAGTAGATTGGCTTCTATATTTATTGCTCCTTTGTGCATGTCCTCCAATGTGTTATACTCTTTATCTCTAAGCTCATAGGCCATGTCAGCATCAAATCCATCAGGATATTTGGCTAGGGCCATGCCTTGAGGAGGTTTCATGTGTGGAGGGAGAGCATTGTATATGCTGTTGAATCTAGTGGTGTAATCGTGGATGCTCTCTCCCACGTTCCTCTTAAGGGTCATGTAGTCTGCTAGGAGCTGGCGAGGATTTTCCCTAACCTCCCATTTGTTTATGAAGGTTTGATATAACGCAGGGAGATCTTGGATACTGCCAGGAGGTAAACTTTTAAACCATTTCTTTACATCACCCCCTAAGCTTTGGGCAAAGATTCTCATTTTTATTGTTTCATCATCAATTTCCATATAGTCAAAAGAATCCTCCATCTTATCTACATGTTGTTGGGTTGTGATAGATTCTTTAGTAGTGAAGTGTGGGATTTTTGACTGATAATCATTGGGTAAGGGTAGCATGGGTTGAGGAAAAACCAGAGGTGCATACCAAGCTGCCATGCTAATGTTCTGATGAGGTATAGGGTTGGCTTGAGCAGCTGGTATATGGATAACAGGGATATTTGGACCAGCAGAAGTTTTTTGAGCAGATCTAGGGTGTGAGAGCCCCAAATTTTGAATGAAGTGGATATCAGGTGGTGTAGATGGAGGGGTTCCTTTGTCCCTAGTTTGTTGACCACTATGAGATGGTGAGCTGTGGAACTCAGGGTCTGGCTGGCCTAGATGATTGAATGACCTAGTTCTTGGTAGCCTATTAGGTAGGTCTAGGTCAGGGGGAAAATGTGATAGAGCTGCTAGGTCTTCTGGTGCAGAGTTAGCTCTATGAATGTGACTGGGAATAGTTGGTCTTTTAGGTGTAGGAGCTCCCTTGAGGATACTCTCCGGATTGCCAACTATTTCAGGTGGGTTAGGGTTGGGATAAGCTCTGGTGTGAATGGTTCTGAAAGCCATAATGTTGTTTCCTAGCCAAGTAGCTTAACCCTACTTGTTACTTCTATTGTGGTTGATTGTTGTCTCAGAGGCTGGTCACCCAGTGGAGTCTTCTTGTGAAACCAAGTTAATCAGCAAGCCTACTGATCACCAGTGGAGTCTTTTCGTTTAAGAATAATGGAGTCACCAGGTGGAGGGTATATCTAAGGGGTTACACTGTCCACCACAGTTCTCAGGCACTATCACCTTTCAGGAATCTCCTCAAAAAAATATAACTCCAACCAAAGATTGACTGGGAGGGAATTTACCAGATATGTCACCTCCGAAGAGGGTGAGATCCGAAGGCTACCTGGCCCTTTCCAGGCTTTTTCTAAGAGTATAATGGACATTCAACAATGGGGGTCGATTCAAGAAAGGAGTGACTTACTCTCAACCTAACCAGAGTTCTAAGTCTCTGAGTCTCCTAAAAATGTTTAAGGTGAAATGTACTCAGAATTCCCCAGTGGAGTCACCATTATGTTGGGGTTCCCATGTTTTGGCCAGGTTGGCAAGACCAAAAGATGAGACAACATAGAACCGCTTTCAGACCTTAGGATCTAGCCCTCCTAGGTCCAGAGAGGGATCTCTCTATATGAGTCAAAGTGTATGTCTTTGAGGCTCAGAGTTATGATTTTAGGCTAGTTATATGCACGGGGTTTGTTTGTTTGCTTATGTTTGGTTGTTGGGAATCGGGAAAGAAGGGTCCAATATAAGACAAGGGTGAGCAACGAGGAAATTAGGCAAAGGTAGATAACTTAGAGAACATCAAGGCCATTGGACAATGGAGTCAAGAGAGGATTTTCTTGTGTTCAATGTGCAAGCTTTCAGTTGGGCTAGTCATCCAGAGCATTTGGATCTTAAAGATGGTATTTGGGATGGGACATTAAGGACTGAAGATAAGAGGAGAAGAACCATCCAGTTTTTTCTATAGATCAGGTCAGAGGTCATTTAACTCCAGACCTGCTTGGGCAATATCAGAGGCAAGACAAGGGATCTCAGAAAGGCTTAATTGAGATGGAAAGATCCTAGTGAGGTGGAGACAGGGTTCTAAACCTCCCAGTGTTCTCAACTCATCCAAATAATTCCTAGCAAGAACATATAAACATAGATTTCTTCAATTCATACATCAGAGAGTAGGCAATGACGTCCACTACACTGGTTAAATCAATTGAAATCAATATTCAGATACACATATAAGCAAAAATCATAAAAGGCTGGGAGAGAAGCAACATAAGGTACCTATCAAGGGTAAATCTTATGCCAAACATCTGATGCAAGCCAGTAGAAATGGAATGAAATGAAATCAAACACAGAGATAGGAAAACATCACCAGCTTCTTTAGATCAGGATCCAAAGAAATATGCTTGTCATATTAAAAACAACACCAATCAGTTACATCATTGCCCACAGCTTGAACATTCAGTCTGAATACATCAAATCTCAGCCTATCTTACAATATTACACAAAGAACTTGTCTCAAGAGGAAAATGCTTACATTTCTCTGATATCTCATCAACAACCTTTACAATGTTTCTTTCTGAGATTTATAGCTGACGAGGAGCAGAAGAGGTAGATGAAAAACTAAATGTTGTATTAAACTCTTGAAAATAAAGAGGGCTGAAGCCCATTCTGTTTGAATGCTAAGTATTTAATCTTTGTCTCCTCTTTATGAAAGAGTGATCATCTCGGATATGATTTTGACATATTTCGGCTACGGTGTTATACTTGTGGTGAATAAACAAAGGCAAATGAACCACTGAGAAGTCTGCTACATAAATGTTCCAATTGTTTTAAACTGCTGTTAGGGTGGAAATTCCTTCAGGGACACGGTACATAGTAAAAGATGTATGGACGCCCTGTACTTTACGAAGAAAAAAATTCTGTTGGTGAATAAACCCTGATGTTACCTTTTACATGTGCTCAGGATCCTTTGATCAATCCTCAGGGTCTTCAAACCAGTGCTTTGCTTCTTAACCACTGATTTAAGGCTCAAGATCTTCATTAGCGTGCCTTAATCTCCTTTGCTTTGTACTGAAACACTCTGCCGCTTCATCTCTGCTTTTTTCAGGTTCGCTCGAGCTTTAATGGCTCTAGAAGGTTTTCCACAGAGTTTTAAACCCTGTTCCTTTAAATGATCGTCCTGTCTTCACCTTCCCAGGTCTTTGCTCATAAATTCAGCCATGGTAGGTGATCTTCCTTGATTTCTCTGTCACTGCAACTGAGGCTACACATTATGGCGGTCTTTTATCATTTACAACCCTGAAAAACATGAAAAATGTGAAGAAAACAGTGGATGGGGTGGTGGATGATGTGGATGATGAGCATGATTGTGCAGATGGTACCATGGTGGAATAACGATGGACTGTGGCAGAAGAATAGGGTGTGAAATGGAAGATAGGAAAGATGGTAGAGGGTTGGCGGAATACAGAGAAAACATACGCGAAAACCTTAAAAAACCTGACCTTGAATGTTATATGCAACAAAATGAATGGGTGCACGGTGGACACATGTGGCGGGAGTGACGTGGCGGGGCAGACCAAGGGGATGGTCAACGGAGGGAAAACAAATCTGGACCGTCGATCATGGTGGAGATCGACGGCGGAGGGCGACAGACAGTGGGGCAACAGGTGTGATGGACGAGGGTTAAGTGGTGCGCAACTCAGATGACTGATGACCGTTGGATGAGCGTTTCGAGATCTAACGACTGACAACGATTTCACTCAACATCCGTGGTCGAAAGATAATGCGCGAGGGATGGGAAGTTTCTGTCGTACAAAGGACACGCAGCGCGCGATGAGTGGAATCACTGGGCGCTCAAGTAAAACCACCCACTGCGCATAAGCGGTGTGGGATAAACCAGGTTGTTTTATGGCTAATGCGCGGTGGGGCCACAAGGACAAGCGCATTCCGGACCGTTGATCTTCGTGAGAATGGACGGCGATGGCCCAGTAAGGGAAAATGAACGTTGGGGATGTGGGCGCTAGGGATTTGGTGACCGCCGTCCGATCAACCAAGATCTACGGCTGAGGCTCTGCCCGATGAACGAATGCGGAAGGCGCCTTTGGGGCTAGCGCCTCAGTCACGGCGTTGGGTTATATGGGGAAAAAAGGCATGGGCTAGCAGAGAAGGAGCTGAGGCCTATTATATGGTCGGAAGTTGGTTTTTAACCCATTTTAATGCATTTTGGAGCCTCTGGAGGGTAACGATAGTGGGAAAGAAGGGAAAAATGAGGAAACCAAGGATAATGATGGGATTTAAGGGGGATTTTGGAGGGGTGCAAGGGGTAAATGCAGGCCTTCGGGAAAGGAACTAGCAAGGGGGAATTGTATAAAGCAAAGCACATAGAGACCTCAAGGATGATGTGTCTTCAGGGGAGATGCATTCCTTGGAGGTCTCCAAAATGACATAGCCCCCAGCTTGCTTGTCAAGAATTTCATTAGGGGGCTAACAGACTATATAGAGAATATATAAGTCATGGAACCTCATTGGGTTGAAATCTGATCCAAAACACATCATAAATGCACTGTATGAGTCATTATCTAGAATCTAGGGAAGTTATAAACCATTCCCTAAAATTTAGCTAATAACTAGGAGTGTGTGTCTCCTTGATTAATTACATTCTTCCTCCACAAAGAGAGGAAAAAAAACTCTCCTACCAAAAAAAAACCTCATGGGACAACTAAACTTCGAAATTTGGAATTTTTCTGGCTTGAAAATTGTCTAAAGGAATCCAAGATAGAAGTGTCGCACCTCCTAGCAGAAGTGTTGCTCCACTTTAGAGCTAATTTTGACTGGCTTTTAGATATCCATTTGAAAATATGAAATTTAATATAGGTAGCCTTGTGTGTCTTATTTCCATTTCACCCTCAAAAATAAAAAATACCCCCTGGAAGGCCTTCAAAAATGCATTCTCCCAAACTCACTCCAAAAGAATTGCACAGAGGTAAAATGAGTGGCAGAAGCATGAAAAAAGTTGTGTTTTTTGGATTTTTCTTCAGAATGGGAGGGTGAAAAGCCAACCTGATACCATAACCTTGATGTAGGAGCCAAAATGAATCTAACCATGTAAAAATTTGTTCATTTAGATGCTCTCATAAAAAGCGTCGTGCCTTAGCCTGACGCTTCTGCGATGACCGAATTTCCAGAATTTTCAAAAAATCACAAAAAATGCTCAAAATGCTCAAAAATATTCCAAAATTTGTTTCATGTCATTATGGGACAATAGGAAAAACAATTAAGGAGGCATCAACAAGAAGGTCCAAGTTATCCTTCCCCTTAAGCTTAATTAGGGTTTCCTTAAGCTTTTTATTCAAGTTATTCACCCCCACCTTGATGATTTGGTTCCTAGTGAAATAATGCCTCACCATATGCCTCTAGATGTTGTTATCTGTTTTTGCCTTATTCAAAATATTATCGAGATGAATGTTTACCCTTTCAAGACATATATCTTTATCTTGCTCAATTTCAGCAACTATCAATTCAGAAAAAGGTTAACTGAGCTAATGGTGGAGAGTGCTCTCTTTCTTGCTCTTTTTTCTTAGTTAACCCTCTTGTTCTTAGCCTCCTTGGCTTTGTTTAAGTATTTTTGTCCTCCAGATACTCAACATCCACCACTTGTTTTCCTGTGCCCGTATCTGCCTCAATATTAGCCTTCGGTTTGATTTGGAGGAGTTTTTTTAACTTTCAACTACATATTCTCTTGCATAAATGTTTCCCTTGAGAGGTTGTCCCTCAGATCTGTTATCTTTCCATCCTTTTCCCTTATGATCTCCTCGGTTTTATTTTCTTTTGCCTGCTATGACATCTCAACCTCCATGGGCACTTTTTCTTCATGCTATTGTAATGGTGACTCAATGCCTACTATGATGGCCTTGTCTCTCCTGAAGCTAGTAGCAAAAAGGCTTGTAAATTGAGCATGACAACCTACCTCCTTGATTCTCTCACAAAACCTCAAACAAACATTATTTTCAAAACATCTCTTGGCAAAATGGGAAGCTTTGATTTCTTTCAAGTTATATGGCTCAAAACTGGAATGGTGGCCTCCCTTATGAATCTTCTTTTCACCCTCCATGGTGTTTGTCAATCAAGATAAAACCATAGCTAAATGTATTGGGTAAGGAAGATGTAGATTTAGAAAAAAGTGGATAGTGGTAGAGTGGTTTTAGGGGAATAAATGGAGTGGAATGAAGCTAGGAAAAAATCCGTAAAAAATTGGGGAGGTAGGGTAATGAGTTGGCTTTAAAATGAAAGTGAAATTTTAGGAAATGGGCATGAGGAACATGCTCAAAAGGACAAAACAAATGGTTTTACTAGTTTTCCTGCAAAAAATGTAGTGAAAACTAGGATTTTGATGAAATGATGGAAAGAGGGATGTGACTGATAGGGAGTGTTAGGATAGGGTCTATGGAGGATGTAGGAAGGTTTTAGATTGTTAGATTAGGGTTTTATCAACTGAAATGAGCCAAGGATGGAAAATACCAAAAATATAGTGGAAAATACCTAAGTAAGGAATCCACTCATTTCGCTGATGAATTGACTTGAGAGAGGTATGGAGAGTGTCCAATTACTAGTTTGGAGGTGTATGAACCTTTTTTTAGTTGTTTTGAACCGTGGATGATTGATTTGGAGCTCAAAAATAAAAAGTGTAACACATGCCAGAAACGTAGCACAACACCTCAAAAGCGTGGCGAGGATTAACTTGTAGCCATTGGGGAAGTCCCTCAAGATACAGAGTGTGTGTGTTTGACCTTGAACAATGTCTCAGAGGATTGATAAATCATCGTCCAAGGCATTTTTGGATGAGATACTCTATCTAGATGGGACAGGATGTGGTCAGACCTACAACAAGAGGAGATGAGGTGAGCATTAGTAAAGTCCTCCATGTTGGCTTGAGGGGTATTGACCCAAGTTCGGTTTTAAGTTTTGTAAAAAAAACTATACTACCGGCCCTTTCTCCAATGGCATGCTTGCACAGGTCAAGGTCTCACCTGAAGTAGTATGGGAGGGTGCTGGAACCAGGTTTTCACACCCAGAGAGAGAAAGTTATTTGAAGTGGGCCCCTTCAGATCTATAAAACCTGCACTAGAGAAACCCTAATAAAGAATCCCTTAAAAATGTATCAACGTAATATTTTTAGCGAAGCTCATAGATCATTCAATAGCATGTTAACAGAAGAAAAACATCCAAATCTAACCAGATCTATGCATTCATATCCTTATACAATATCACATCCATGTGTGCATCAATAATCATCAGTAGGAAACAAACATATATAAATAACATAGAGCACAACCAACAATCATAACACAAAACACTTCATCTATCCCAAACAGTCGTCTCATTCATTAACATTTAGATCCAGCTTATAGACTCTATCTACTATCTCACACACATAGCCAGCAGGGCCCGCACATAGCAGGACTCAGGCTCTTCGCACACACAACCAACCTGAGCCCTTACCCAGAAAATTGACACAAAATATTCATAACTCCGTAGCCAAGATTTTAACATACTTAGCCTTCTACTAAACTCAATTTATCCATCTATTTATAACATATTATCCTGCGCTACTCTATGATCAGCAAACCATGGCTTACGGACTTTTGGTCTACCCTTTGACCCATTACAATTAATTGGGGGCTTCGACCCAATCATAAGACCCTGTGCTAGACTAGATTATTACGAAATATTATAAAAATGTTCCAAAATTGCTGCTAGGGGACCTGTTGAAGCCTCGAAAATCGTTGCAACAACATGGGGGATGACCACCCGATCCGGACCTTAAAGCAGCTCCTTTTCCGTTTGGAATGGTGGTTCCGACTGGTTCAACTAGGTCCAGTTACCTTCTCTCAATCTCCAATGGCTTTAAAATATGACTTTCATTCACCAATGGAAAAGAGACATCAGATCATTCTTCTTGCTGATCAGGCAATAAAGTGATCCTTAAGCTGATTTAAGGCTCAGCCAATCCACTACTAAAGTTTTCCTCTTTTGGAAGAGGACTTAAAAGAATGTAGAAATTAATCTAAATGCAAACTTATTCTAAGATGCAAGCAAAATGAACTATCTTAATCCTATCTCAATTAGACAGATATAGATCTAACCCAACCAAGAGCAGGTATTTAAAATATTGGGATTGAAATATGTCTTGTTTATAATGAATATCAAGTTAATGAAATAGTTCAATTAACTGAAATTATGGATAGAAAAACACATCCTATTGAGACCTTTTTAACTGAAATAATCAATCAACAATGCTCAGGAAATAGTTCAAAAAATGGTATTGATCATTTAATCAGTAACTTGAATTAGTAAAAAATAGTATGCGGAAGAAGTTCACAACATATCACTATTTATTCGTCCAATATTAAAAGACAGATTTATGAGTAAATAGTTACCCAGAAATCAGAATTCAACCCATAAGAGTAGAGATAAATAACAACATAAAATAGAAGAAAATTACTCATACCGACAAAAGTGCACAAATATGTAAGTAAATTGACACCATTCCTATTATCATAAAATAAAACCAGCATTTAAAATAATAGTATTCGAAATACCAATTTATTGAATCCATTTCTCCAGCTCCGGTCTCTAGTAGTCCTTTACAATGCCTAAGCTTCTGCTTTCAAAATCAGAGCTACAATATTGCAAACTCTGTTCATTGTACATAACTCAGGATGTAAAATAAAAACCTCAATAATCCCCAGATCTGAGATTCCACTCCTCCCACCTACAACTCTAAATCCCTATTACAAAAGTGCTTTTAGAATTCTAGAATTGCAGAGGAGAGCAGCCACTATTACATTTTGCAATCTGTTATTTATAATTTTTGCGAAGGAACCCTTGAGATGAAAGTTTGTTGAAGAGAAATCTGCCCAATCCAATTTTATTTGCTCAAAATTCCCATCTTTAATTGCTGGAGAATTCTTATTGATTGAAGTCTTTTTCTCCATATATCTTCTATTGTTTTCCTGCAAAAAGAAATCAAAATGAATTAAAATGTAAAAATAAAATCAAAATACCATTTCTGGCATTAAAACAAATCCAATCAAATTTAATTTAAATAAATAATTGAAAATAAAATATAAGCTCTCTATTAATGCCTAGGATAGTTTAATTGGCCAAAGATATCATTGATGAGCGAATCTACAATTAGAAGAGGCTTGGACAAATGAAAATGCAGAAAATAAATCAGAAAATTGATTTTTCTTTAGAAATTCGGAGCTTGATTTTCTGCATGATTTTTGACCCAACTAATTACCAAATCTATTAGTGGAACCTCCTCAGAAATGTTCTCCTTGATTTTATCTTTCCAATGAGCCGTCCTGGGCCTCATTTGGCCAAGTAAAACTCAATCTATGAGCCTCCAAAGTTGATGAGTCAAAATTGGCATAATTCTGGAAATTCTGTTGCTGGGCTAAAAATCAGAATTTTTAATTAGAAATTTAATCTTAAATTAGATTCTAAATATCTAATAATTAATTCTAAATTAATTATTAACTAACTAATATATACAATTAATTCTAATTAATTATCATCTAATTTAGAAATTAATTTAGTTACAAAATTAAATTAATATACAAATGATTTGAAAAAGTTAATTTAAATATAATTAATATTATAATTCAAATTATATTAAAATTATAATAAACATTATAATTATAATATAATTATTATAATATAAAAATATAAAAATAAATTTACAAACCATTGGAATCAATCCATACTTATTATCCATTAAACAAACGATTGAAATCAATCCACACTTTATTAATTCATCCATGTGAGTTTGTGGAGGGGTATGGTGAGTGGAGTGTGAGGTGAGGGTGACGTGAGGGTGAGTGAGGTGGAGGTACGGGAGGCATAAGGGGTAAAACAAAAAAAAAAATTTATATTAAAAACTTTTAACACATCGCATATCGCCTTATCTCATATCTCATTTTTGAGTTGTCAAATGTTAAGGTTTTTTAAGAATTTGCGATAAGACTTTGCGAGAAGGAAATTTGCGAGATATCGCATATCGCAAGAACCTTGGATTGGGGTTTTTCAAATGTGCATGTTATAAAAATTGCAATGGATCCGATATTGCGATATGCGATATGCGATGGATCCGAATTTACGATATGCGATCTGCGATGGATCCGAATTTGTGATCTGCGATGGATTCGAATTTGCGATCTGTGATGGATTCGAATTTGCGATATGCGATCTGTGATGGATCCAAATTTTGCGATCTGCGATGGATTCGAATTTGCGATATGCGATCTGCGATGGATCCGATGATGTAAAAAAAAAAAATTATTTTTTATTTTTTATTTTTATTTATTTATTTTATATATATATATTTTTAATATTAAGTTTTAATTTTAATTAAATTAATTATATTTTATTATAATAATTAATTTAATTAATCTCAAAATTTAATGTTAAATATCAGTTTTTTATTTTGGTTTTATTTTAATGATGTTTAGTTTAGTTATGAAATTTTCTAAACTACAGCCACTCCGAAAATAAATAAAAATAATAAAAATAGCATTTTTAACCCAGACTAGATAAATGATGGGACTTTAAAAGAGTACTATTTTCTAACCAGTTGACCAAATGAGGTAAAACAAGCATCAATGGGAAGCTTATTAAAAATCTATTTTAACAAAGCAATCAAAACAAGAATACAAGAAAATGAAAAACTAGCAATCGCGTAGGATAATCAAATAAAATAAAAATCTGAAAAGGCGTTTAGTCAAAAATTTATAGAAAGGGTCCCCATTATTTGAAGTGAACAAGTCAAAAATGGGGGGGTTGTGTTTTACCACAACAATGGTGACACATGGGAGAAGAACCAGTTATCTATGTTTGATAAGAATAAGATTTTCCTAAAATCAAAGTAAAACTAATTAAAGAAGAGAGAATTATGCTTGAAATGCTTGACTAGGTTCATTAGTCTGAATAAAAGCAAGAATCATCTAACTGTAATTTTTCTTAAAATTCCTCATAAATTAAAATATTTCAAAACTCTATATCAATCCTTAATTAGTTGTAGAGATAAATCAGGGGTCACTTTACAGCTTAGCTTTTAAAATATACTCATTTGTCACAAATAGAGCCACTGTTGCCAGCAAACATCTATAGTCTCGACAGGGTTACCTTTTAATCACCAATGATTCAGAATCCCATCTCTTTAAGAATTATTGACCTAGAGATAAATCCATTTATATATGTTTCTTTTTTATTTTTATTTTATTTTTTATTTTTTATTTTTATTATGAATCTTAAAAGCCATTGTCCTGGTTTGGTAGCCAGATAATTGACAATGCCATTCACTGGTTATAATTGGACTGAACAAGTTGGCTCGTGATGAGACCCCTTGTCTTATAATTGTTTACAATCATAAGCCATTACCCTGGTTTGTTTAGCAGTGTTGGTAATGTTAGCCTATTTTCCCCCTATGATCATGGTAAGCAGGCTCATGATGAGACCTCTTATCTTTTAAGTTTAAATATATCTCTGGATTATACTCTAGAAAAATAAGGCTCTTTGGGACAGGGAGAATCATTGACTCCTTAAGAGTTAAGGATGACAATTTCAGAGTTAAAGGTGCTTTGCTGTAAAGTGTCTTTACTTGGTTAAAAATAAGTTTTCTTAACTGATAATAGAACTTTGAAATATTTTAATAAAATATTGAAATCTCAAAATGATTACAATTTTGATGAAAAAGAAATTTCTTCAGATTTTATGATAATTTGTCAACTTCTCTAAATTGGTAATCTCTTCCTTAAGTATGTTTACCTTTATAATAAGAAAATCAAACTTTACTTAAGAGATTTAAGAAAAAATTAATAGATAACTATTAACAATTTTTCTCCATGTATGCTGACCATTGTTAGGTAACAAGTAGGCTTTCCATATAAATCATGGCAAATTTACCAAAATCAAAACTGAAAACCAAAGGAAAAGAATTCTTATGCTAAAATGAGAAAGAAATCAACAAACAAAAAATAAAAATGAAGAAATTTTTAGAATGAAAAGGAAAATCCAAGTTTCGCAAGATAAACTCAAACAAGAATGTTTATACTAATGTCTCAACAATATGAAGAAATAAAATAATTTTGTAATCAATCCTTCTTATGTCAAGATTTAGAAAAATCATACCTTGCAAGGTTGTAAGTGTTTTAGGCTTTTTAGATAGCAGTGACGATAAAATTCAGTCACAATAAAAACTTTCTGTCTGATATCAATATTTTTGTTTCAATGCATCATCTTAATCATTTTCTAATAAAAAGGAATGCTTAAAGAAACAGATTAAAGGTTCAGAAACTTCCTAGTGTAGCTGTTTCAACGAAGATTATCGCTGCTTATTGAAATAAAGCCAGGAGAAGAGTATGGACTTCGAAAATATGATCTAGCAGAGGATTGAAATTTTCAAATGGAGAACTGCAAAACAGATTTATATGTGAGAAAAACAAAACTAAAACTAAATTAACGAAATGGAAATAAAATGAAAGTGGGTACATGAATCTTACCATTGGATGATTGCTTTTGATCTTACCTGAAAGATATCAGTTTCTCCAAACTAGCTGACTTCTTATTTTAATTAACATTAAAAACTTGAAGAAGTCAAACTAACCAAAATCCTATAACCCAGAATCATTATTTATTTTATCTAAACTAAAGCAAGCAGTAAAATGTAAAAATGGAATTCTTAGTGTTCAAAGGAAAACAAATGCATTAGAAATGAGAATGAAAATTTGCAGTAATGACTGTTTCTCAAAATAGTATAAGTTTCATATAAACTCCATGATTTTATAAATTGTCCAGAATCAAGACCAAATCCAAAATAATAAAATTAAAATATGAAAATAGAGATGTCTTGAATTCCTTTTTAATTATGGAATTATATATTTAAAACTGAAATACATGAAAAATCAGAATGATTTGAATATGTCACAAATTTATCATCAGCTGCTTTATTACCATAGTGGTTACCCAAGCTCGCTTTTAAAATAACACATCACCGTATTGGATGATTCACATCACATGTTTCTTCACCATGCTTCAATTTTAATTTGCAAGACTTCATCTTTGTTTCTATGCCATATATCGATTAAATGTTAATGGCTCAGAGGCATGCATTGAAAGCTATCACATCAGAGATTGCAATGGCAAATTGCTGATATGAAAACATGTAATGAGAACATGTGCAATGAAATGAAGTGATCACATCATTAAAGATATATTATATTGGGGATCGGGGAATATTGACATTGTGCTTCCCACATTGCACATCGCACATCGCAGATTCTGAATTGTGATGTGAGCATAATTAAAAATGCGATGAAGCGATTGCGATATCGGTGATTTCTAATTGGCGATGCTAATCGGTGATTGGTGAATGTTTTGGTACCCGATGTAATACAATATGATTCTTGCGATGTCGATATGTGATGAATGACGTGGTTAACTGGCGATCGCGATCGGCAAACTTAAGCACATGATGTAACAATTCTCGATATGTCGATATGCGATGAAGAGTGGACCCGATAAATTTATGATGAAAATTTAATAACATATCGAATCTGAGACATCGACCCTTTTAAAGTTATGCTCCTACCATTATTTGCGATCGAATGGACGCGATATTTTATAAAATTGATTTTAATTTCATATCGGGTCCGAAATTATGTGGTCGTTGCAATATTGGTAAAGGAAATTTACGATAATGGAAGTATACTTCAACTACAAACCTCTGATATGCGAAATACGAAATGCGATATGGCATATGAATGAGGTAATACATCGGAGATCTTTTATGAACAATTTGTTATCAAAAATGCTAAAACGTACTTCCAATGAAATCTTTCGCTACAAATGGTTGTGATATCATATGAAATGATTGACGAAGATGAGTGGGATGGTAGTATTGCGAATATTTTCACTGAAGTATCAACAATATGAAAATCAAATTGAAATGATCAATGAAAGCAAAATTAAAAATTGCTCAAATTCTAATGAATCACAAAATAAAATTTCCTTGAACCTGTTGCAATTTTGAAATGGGTTTGCTGCTTACTTCCAGTTTTGAAAACAAATGAAAACCCGAAAATAAAACAAAACAAAAATAAAAATGAACTAAGAAAAATAGAAACTAATAATAGATGAGAATGAACTTGTGAATGCGTACCTGGAAGGAAATTCTCTCTCTCTCTCTCTCTCTCTCTCTCTATATATATATATATATATATATATATATATTTTATCTCATGAATCTTCAAATTTTTTCTTCGATTTATCAAAATTTTTCCTTTGTTCAAAATCATCTCATCATTTATTCTAAATTGGAGTGAGCAATCAGCCTAAATAAAATCTTCTTATTCATGTTCAGGAAATTTGAAATCCATAAAATTCACCAGAAATAAATCTGAAACTATGCTTCCCTTTTGAATTGCAAGAACAATTTATTACCTCTTCTCATTCCGAATTAACTTGAGAAAAATCTGTATTGTTATAGTGACTGTTCAATAATGCCTTTAGTAAATAAATATGATGCATATTACAACATCAGATAATAAAATAAAGGTCCGAAATGGATAAATCCACTAATTGTGGAAAAATGTCAAAACAGATTTGAATCTGTGCACACAGCAAAATGAGCATCCTTAAGGTCAGCTTAGCAAATTTCTAGGAAGATAATATAAACTTCATATGATTACCATGAAAGGATAGACTGAATAATCATGATTGAGTCAGAATTAAGCTTATCATAGACAGTCATACATTTTATGGGATAATGAGATCATGTAGCTTTTATATCCTCAAAACCTTTATCATATAAATTTCAAAAGAAAATATTAGAAGGAAATCCCGAAATTAAGAAAAGTGGCATTGAGGCGATTGATGCCAAGTGCAACCTTAATTGAATTTAATCAAGAGATTATTCAAAATAGACAGAGTAGAGGTATTGCTGTAAGAAATTTAAAAAGGAAAGCAAGAATTAAAATTTTCTGATTGGGAGAAAATGTTTTCACTCAACATGTATGAAAATGGTTGATTGCTTTGTTTTATTTTTAATCTACAAAACTGTTGAAAATAAATTAACTACATTAACTCTACTCCTATTCTAACCATATACTTGAAAAATGACTAGGTATAGTCATATTTCCAGTGTAACCATTTTCTCATTTTAATCCCTGCATGTATGTACAATTCAAAAAATAGAAATCTTATTGAACTAAGAAAATTAAATCTGTAAGTAAAATGCACAGTTATTGTTAGCAACTTAATGAAAATCTCTTTCTGATGAAATTTTCTTTCTAATTGAATACCAATTGGATCATAGAAATCTGGATGGATTTCTATTAATAATTGGGAAATGTTCAAAAGAGTGTAGAAATTTGAATAATTTGCAGAATTATTCACCGAGATTATCTTGATTACACACTATTTAAGCTTCATGCATAATACATAACCTCTTCTACAATTGATCATCAATATGCGGAAATAGAAAGCAGTCGCATGCGCTCATTAAAACATAATCAAGCACACATATCAACACAGTATGTAATGAGGAAAGAAATAGCTGAAAACCCCCAACTATCTGTATATTATAATGATAGAGAAAATGTAACAATACATAGCACAAAGCTCTCACAGCTCTCAGCACTATCTCAATGCTACACACAAAACTAGTTATGAAGATGAACTAGTCACAGGTTCAAATCTCCTCCACAAGTCTGCCTGCCTCTACTGCGCAATCCAAGTGAGTAATGAATGAGATCCAAGTTCGAATCCCACTAGCTCCAACTGCGCAATCCTCATTGGCAATCTCCATCAATGTGTGTGCAAATATCATGCACAGTTGTAGTCACAACTGATAGTCACACTCACCCTTTCACCCACCTCTAACACTGGTCTCCACTGAACTGTCCATGCATTGCAGTTAACTGATGTGTTCTTTCGTTGATTTATGAGTTAATAATTAGTGAATTAATTAATAATTAATTCACACCACTCATCACTAGTGTATTTATCAGTTAGACTAAATACAACTAGTTCAACTAAGTTAAACCGAACACAACTCCACCAACTGTCTCATCAACTCCACCAAACTCGGCCACATGAGTTCTAACTGAAGTCAACCATGCAATAGCTCAACTAACCCTTAGGAAAAGCGTATTTCCTTCTGTCAGCTGCATGTGCCACATCCAAGCATCAAACTGAAGTGCTCCAAGAGGATAAGATAATGTTTATAGTCTAAAAATTATTAAGGGTTAATAATATTTGACTGTTCTATTTTTAGCCCGGCAGTCTAAAAATAGAAACCGCCCAATGTCTAAAAATAGAGGTCCATCTATTTTTTACCAACTCGACCAATCATCCATAAATAGCATCCTGCAACTCATAGACCATGATCCATATGTCTAAAAATAGACATAGTCTAAAAATAGACTTTGCGCCAAAAATAGCCTGTGAGCCCACTTAGTGAAGGCGACTTCATTTCACTAAGCTCCATCATCTTGTTGCATTTTCAACACTCCCTCTCAACAAGATATGGATTATCTGCAACCCCTATCCTGCCTCTGTGGAATTCGAACTTGCTCTTGGTGAGCGCCTTCGTCAAGATGTCAACATCCTGATCCTCCGTGGGAACATATGAAAGTAACATGATTCTCCGCTGCACACAATCTCTGATATGATGGTACCTGATGTCGATGTGTTTGGATCTATCATGAAATACTGGATTAGCCGAGAGTTTAATGCAACTCTGGTTATCACAATAAATCATAGTAGGCTCCAAGTGCGACCCGAACAACCCGACCAGAATCTTCCTCATCCATATAGCCTCGCATGCAACCAAGCTTGCTGCCATATACTCGGCCTCCGTGGAACTGAGTGCCACGGATCTTTGCTTCCTGCTGTACTAGAAAACTACTGTTGACTCGATACTGAAGATCCCTCCAGATGTGCTCTTTCGGTCCGTTGAGCTCCCTGCCCAATCTGCATCCGTGAAGCCACATAGCTTCACCCCATCCTCCTGTCTATACCACACGCCATATCCCGATGTGCCTCTAAGATAACGCAATACATGCTTGCCTGCCTTCCAGAAGAGCTTGGTAGGCTTAACCATAGCTTGCGAAAGCTGGTTAACAACATAGCATATATCAGGTCGTGTATTGACCAGATACATAAGCGACCCCACCAATTGTCGATAAACAGTGGCATCCAATACCTCCGCCAAAGTAGCATCCTCCTTCCTCCAACCTCCAGGAAGAGGAGTATCAACAGGCTTGCAGTCATGCATGTTTAACTTCTCTAGTATCTCCCGGGCATACTTACCCTGAGAAACAAACAGTCCACCACTACGCTGCCAGATTTCCAATCCCAGGAAATAATGAAGGAGGCCCAAGTCCTTCATCTCAAACTCTCTTGCAAGATCCTCCTTGCATGAAAGTATCAACAGCTCATCTCCCGTCAAAATAAGATCATCTACATATAGTACAATGATCACCAACTTCCCCTCCACCACAATCTGGTACAGGTTAGGATTCGCCTCACTCCTGGAGAATCCAAGTCCGATAAAGTAACTGTCTATCCATGTGTACCAAGCACGAGGTGCTTGTTTCAACCCATATAGTGCTCTCTTGAGTCTGCACACATGCGACTCACTGCTGAAGATCTCGAAACCTTCAGGCTACTCTATGTACACCTCCTCCTCAATGACTCCATTGAGGAACACAGTCTTCACATCCATCTGATGGATGTGCCACCCCATCTGCACTGAGAGAGCTAGGATCGTCTGTATGAAAGAGTACCTTGCGACAGGTGCAAAGGTCTCCTCATAATCGATCCCCTCGATCTGTGACAAGCCACGGGCAAAAAATCTTGCCTTGTACTTCTCCGCACTCCCATCAGCCGCCTGCTTCACTTTGTAGATCCATCGCGAACCCACCACTGATTTCCCCTCTAGTCGCGGGACAATCTCCCATGCATTGTTTCTGACAATAGAATCATAATCTTCCACCATGGCATCTACCCATGCGGGGTCCTCCACAGCTTCCTCAAAAGAGGATGGCTCTGTCATGACACATTTGCTCATAAGAGCCATGTATCCAGTGTACCGGTCCGGTGACTGTCTCTGTCTGCGCTGTGCTGTAGGTGGTCCTACAACCTTCTCTGCATCTTGAGCCAGTTGCTCAGCTTCTGTAGTGCGCTTGCGCCCTCTGATGGTTGGCGCTGCATGAGTGGTATCTTCCACTCCATGAACTTCCTCTTGTGGTTGATCCACATCCGAAAGCTCATCCTTAGGAACTAATAGCTCCTCATCTGCATGCAAGTGTGGCTCCCTCTCAAGCGAACATTGCATGGTTTTCTCCTCTTGAAATTTGATATCCTGTCGCACAATATTCTTGCGACTGTCTAGCAAATACACATGATAGTTGTGGGATGTATCAGTGTACCCCACAAATATCCCAACCTCTGCGATTGGATCCAGCTTCTTTCTGGCATCCTTCGTCACTTGCGTGTAGATAGGTGAACCAAAAATCCTCAAATGGGAAATATCAGGTCTCTTACCAGAAAACGCCTCCTCCGGTGTACTCATGCCAAGTATCTTGTGAGGACAACATTTCTGCACATATACTGCAGTATTGCATGCCTCCGCTCACAAGTGAAGGGGTAGGCCCTGGTCATGCAACATTGCCTGTGCAACACCCACGATCGTTTTGTTCTTCCGCTCAGCAACCCCGTTCTGTTGTGGGTTATGGGGTGCGATGAGCTCTCTCCGAAACCCTTCTACACTGCAAAAGTCCTTGAATTCAGTAGAGATGAATTCACCACCATTGTCGCTCCTAAGAGCCTTCACATGCTTCCCTGATTCCTTCTCAACCAGCGCCTTGAACTCATAGAACTTTGAGTATGTCTCGCTCTTCTTCTGCATGAAGAAGATCCAGCGCTTCCGAGAGAAATCATCAACAAAGATCACATAGTACTTGTGTTTTGTTGTCGAAGCTACTGAGAAAGGTCCACACACGTCTATGTGGATTCTCTCAAGGATCATCGTGGCGTGACTATCCTTCTCCTGAAAGGTGGCTTTCACAAATTTTCCCAAGGTACACCCCTTGCACTGATCTGACTGTGCAAGAGTGCCCTTAGGAAGCCCAGTAGAAATCTGCTGTAGTATCTTCAAAGCTCCATGGTGAAGGTGGCCCAATCTCTAGTGCCACAACTTGCCATCATCCCAGCTCATCACTCCTTCCGCCTTGCATGCCATTGCTGCGCAACCATCTAATTGCAACTGATAAAGGTTCTTGACTCGAACCCCTATCTTCCGGGTCTCTCTAGTTGTCTTACTACGCAGGAAAGCTTTTCCTTCGCTGAAGACCACATCATACCCCTTGTCTTCCAACATCACCACAGAGATCATATTCTTCATCAATCCTGGAACATGCAATACTTCCTTCAATACGAAGGGTTTACCAGACTCCCTCTCAAAGGAAATGGTACCGATACCGATTGCACTGTATCTACCATCATTGCCCATCTCGATGTGCACTCCAAGATCTTTCTCCTCCAGATCTGAAAACAAATCCCGATCTCCAGTCATGTGAAATGACGCACCACTGTCCAAGAACCATACTGATCCCATCACACTTGAAACCAAGCATGCGATCAGCGAAAAACCTAGCTCGAACTGGGAGGCCAATGCCTCTCCCGTTGCAGATCCAGCAGCATGCTTATTTTTCTTCTTCTGCGGACAATTTGTGGCATAATGTCCGTGTTGGTGACAGTGAAAGCACTTCACCTTGGACATGTCTTGCTTCTTGCCTTTCGCACCAGACTGAGAAGCTTTCTTTCTCTTCCCCTTCTTTTCTTTGGCAGCCAAAGCAGAATTTTCTTCATCAGATGCCTTTGATGAAGATCCGTCCCTGGTAGTCCGCCTTATCTCCTCTTGCATGAGATCCGACCAAAGTCGCTCCCATCTAGGCAACTTCTCCCGACCATTGACAGAATCCTGATAGGAATGCCAAATCCTCGAAAGACCAAGGAGAGCCAGGCCCACCAAGTCCTCATCATCGACAGTCACCCCCACACTTCCCAGCTCATCTCTGCATTGAGTGAACTTCGTGAGGTACTTGGCGATACTGTCACCTTTCTCCATCTTAATGTTTCTGAGTTTATCCTAGAGCGCCAACTTCCTCTGGTTGCTCTTGCTCTGGAATAGATCTGTCAATGATTTCCACATCAAGTATGGAGAAGCCTTTCCATGCAGGCTAGATACAATGTGATCCTTCATGCCCTCCAACATAATCCTTCGACATTTCGCCATATTCTTTTGCCAAGCTTCAACTTGAGCAACATCAGTAGGCTTTGGGATCTCAGCATCTATGAACTCCTTCAGCCCGTTATCATCTAATACCGCCTCCATTTTGTCCTTCCATGCAACATAATTCAAACTTCCCTCAAGGGCATATTCCAGTCGCAATCCGTTGAAAGACATTTCAACTCTAGCACCAAGAAAACTGCTGCAAATTTCGAATTCCAAATTCTGCTGCAAATTCGAATTCCAAGCTCAAAACTTAGCTACTTCTAGATCTGTGAGAAAAAATTATTTCTAGCACAGAGATCGACTATAGGGGCATTTACTGGATATATCACCTATCAAGGAAAGGATGGATCCAGAGGCTACCTAGCCCGTTACAGACTCTGTCTACCGAAATAATTGCAATCACTGTAATAGATCCTGATGATCAATTCTTCGTTCTGATACCATGTAGAAATTTGAATAATTTGCTGAATTATTCACCGAGATTATCCTGATTACACACTATTTAAGCTTCATGCATAATACATAACCTCTTCTACAATTGATCATCAATATGGGGAAATAGAAAGCAGTCACATGCGCTCATTAAAACATAATCAAGCACACATATCAACACAGTATGTAATGGGGAAAGAAATAGCTGAAAACACCCAAATATCTGTATATTATAATGATAGAGAACATGTAACAATACATAGCACAAATCTCTCACAGCTCTCAGCACTATCTCAATGCTACACACAAAACTAGCTATGAAGATGAACTAGTCACAGGTTCAAATCTCCTCCACAAGTCTGCCTGCCTCTACTACGCAATCCAAGTGAGTAATGAATGAGATCCAAGTTTGAATCCCACTAGCTCCAACTGCGCAATCCTCATTGGAAATCTCCATCAATGTGTGTGCAAATCTCATGCACAGCCAATAGTCACAACTGATAGTAGACTCACCCTTTCACCCACCTCTAACACTGGTCTCCACTGAACTGTCCATGCATTGCAGTTAACTGATGTGTTCTTTAGTTGATTTATGAGTTAATAATTAGTGAACTAATTAATAATTAATTCACACCACTCATCACTAGTGTATTTTTCAGTTAGACTAAATACAACTAGTTCAACTAAGTTAAACCGAACACAACTCCACCAACTGTATCATCAACTCCACCAAACTCTGCCACATGAGTTCTAACTGAAGTCAACCATGCAATAGCTCAACTAACCCTTAGGAAAAGCGTATTTCCTTCTGTCAGCTGCATGTGCCACATCCAAGCATCAAACTCAAGTGCTCCAAGAGGATAAGATAATGTTTATAGTCTAAATATTATTAAGCGTTAATAATATTTGACTGTTCTATTTTTAGCCCGGCAGTCTAAAAATAGAAACCGCCCAATGTCTAAAAATAGAGGTCCATATATTTTTACCAACTCGACCAATCATCCATAAATAGCATTCTGCAACTCATAGACCATGATCCATATGTCTAAAAATAGACTTTGCGCCAAAAATAGCCTGCGGGCCCACTTAGTGAAGGCGACTTCATTTCACTAAGCTCCATCATCTTGTTGCATTTTCAACAAAGAGGAGATGAAAGGCCAGATTGTGGATATGAGCTTTTAGATTCAAAGGCCTGGAAGAAACTGTTAGTGTTATGTGTAAATGTTAAGCTATTGACAATCTTCCATGAAGGAAAACTTTCCAAATATTTTTCAAATGAATTAATGAAAAATGGATGGAAATCTTTCAAATGAAATGGAAAATTATTAATTAAATTGGATTGCTGGCAGATTCCTAAAAATACATTTTCTTGTTGATATTTCCTTTGAGAAGATAGAAGCTTTTGATAAAACATTAGCATTGATTGAAATTGAAATTGAAATAGCTTTTGATGCTTTTGATTATAATATAAAACTTCAATTTTCCAACAGGGAAATGTATCAATTGAATGTTTGATAATAAAGTGCTCAATATGCCAGCGTAATGTATCAAAAATCTGAAAAATAAAATCTGAAAATAAATCTGATTTAATACAAAATAAGTGAGGAAACAAAAATAAAATGAAATCACTATTGTTACAACTAATGTTACAGCACAATTGGGATTGTTTTGAAATAATTTATTTTTCACAAGGATTGGCCAGAATTATGGAATTTGAGTAATTTCGAATTCCAACTTGTGAATTAGAAAGAGATTTATGATTATGAACAGGAATGAAAGCTTGATCATGATATGAATCATAAATTGGAATATTTTCTCGAATAATGAAATCATGAAGATGATTATCTGCTTTAGAGTGAGGATTAGTTGGAATAATTTCTAAATTGAAATGTTCCTCATTCTCAGATGTTATTTGAATTTTATCATGAGGACTCTCTTTAGAAGAATAGAAATCAACATCCTCAATGTCAGAGTAATTATCATAAATGACTTCACAAGATTCTCTAGAATTCCCTTCAATCTTATCCAATATATCCAAACACAGAGGAACAAGAATTTGATGTTCATTAATGGCAAAAGAATGATCATTAATTGCTTCTCTATCTTAATAAAAACTTAATGGTAATTCATTTAGATTAGCCTCTGTATTTTCTGAAATATCATTAATACCAAGAGGGGAAAAATTACCATCATTAAAAATATCAGGATAAAGGGAAAAATGTGAATATGAAATAATGCATTTAAAAATGTCCCTGTTTGGGAACTCTTGTGCATTAAGCCCATTGTAAATTTCAGATTCTAAGTCATTCCTTTGTGTGCTCATGCTTTTTTGAAGAAGATTGGTTTGCTTCTCTGATTTCAGCATTTTCTCATCATGAAAAAGATTCAGAAATTTGTACAGCAGTTCGCATGCTATTACTTACTTTGATTGTTGTTTGCACTTGCTGATTTGAAAACTGATTTTCTGAATTTAATGCAGAGAAACTTTCAGATTCTAATGCAGGTCTTTCTCCAAAATTGTTGTTGTTATCTTCTTGCATTTGATTAGAAATATTTTCCAAGCTTTGTGAAACCTCTTCATCACAATTTATTTGCACACCCAAATTGGAATTCTCATTTATGTTAGAAGGGAGCGAAACAAAACTTGAACTAATTTCATATGGATCGAGAATAGGAGGAAGAGAATAATTATGTTCAAACCAATCTAGTGATTCTTCTTTCATAGTTTCATCTTTCAAATTAAATTTTAAACAATTCAAATGAAATTGAATATTAAAATCTCTAATAGACTCATTTTCATTTCGAAGATATTCAATTTCATCACATACCTGATCATAATCATAGTGGTCAAATTTACAAACCAAAATTGTAACAAATTGATCCAAGTTGTGAATTGAGGCAACCGAAAGAGTTCTACACCAGTTTCTGGCTTTTGCCGCAAATGTGAGAGTAAAAATTCTGCATAAAATGCCTTCATCAATTCCTTGAAAATCATAATTTGAAACATTTTGAATAAATTGAAGGACATGATTAAAAGCAGAAGAATTTCTCTTACCATTGAATTTTACCTGAGACAAGAGTCTTACCACTTCAGGTGGAGTATTGGAAGATGCACGTCCATGGATACAACTCCAAATTGGAAGTTTAAGAGGAGCCATCGTGATTAAATAAAATGTTAAAATTGAAAAGAGTCCAACAGACAAGAATTTTCAAGCCCTCCTTCTAGCGCCAAAATGTTGAAGCCTCGAAAATCATTGCAACAACATGGGGGATGACCACCCGGTCCAGACCTTAAAGCAACTCCTTTTCCGTTTGGAATGGTGGTTCCAACTGGTTCAACTAGGTCCAGTTACCTTCTCTCAATCTCCAATGGCTTTAAAATATGAATTTCATTCACCAATGGAAAAGAGACATCAGATCATTCTTCTTGCTGATCAAGCAAGAAAGTGATCCTTAAGCTAATGTAGGGCTCATCCAATCCACTACTAAAGTTTGCCTCTTTGGGAAGAGGACTTAAAAGAATGTAGAAATTAATCTAAATGAAAACTTATTCTAAGATGCAAGAAAAATGAACTATCTTAATCCTATCTCAATTAGGCAGATATAGATCTAACCCAACCAAGAGCAAGTATTTAAAACATTGGGATTGAAATATGTCTTGTTTATAATGAATATCAAGTTAATGAAATAGTTCAATTAACTGACATTATGGATAGCAAAATACATCCTATTGAGACCTTTTTAACTGAAATAATCAATCAACAACACTCAGGAAATAGTTCACAAAATGGTATTGATCATTTAATCAGTAACTTCAATTAGTAAACAATAGTATGCGGAAGAAGTTCACAACATATCACTATTTATTCGTCCAATATTAAAAGACAAATTTATGAGTAAATAGTTACCCAGAAATCAGAATTCAGCCCATAAGAGTAGAGATAAATAACAACATAAAATAGAAGCAAATTACTCATACCGACAAAAGTGCACAAATATGTAAGTAAATTGACACCATTCCTGTTATCATAAAATAAAACCAGGATTTAAAATAATAGTATTCGAAATACCAATTTATTGAATCCATTTCTCCAGCTCCGGTCTCTAATAGTCCTTTACAATGCCTAAGCTTCTGCTTTCAAAATCAGAGCTACAATAGTGCAAACTCTGTTCATTGTACATAACTCAAGATGTAAAAGAAAAACCTCAATAATCCCCAGATCTGAGATTCCACTCCTCCCACCTACAACTCTAAATCCCTATTACAAAAGTGCTTTTAGAATTCTAGAATTGCAGAGGAGAGCAGCCACTATTACATATTTTGCAAAGGAATCCTTGAGATGAAATTTTGTTGAAGAGAAATCTGCCCAATCCAATTTTATTTGCTCAAAATTCCCATATTTAATTGCTGGATCATTCTTATTGATTGAAGTCTTTTTCTCCATATATCTTCTATTGTTTTCCTGCAAAAAGAAATCAAAATGAATTAAAATGTAACAATAAAATCGAAATACCATTTCTGGCATTAAAAAAAATCCAATCAAATTTAATTTAAATAAATCATTGAAAATAAAATATAAGCTCTCTATTGATGCCTAGGATAGTTTAATTGGCCAAAGATATCATTGATGAGTGAATCTACAATTAGAAGAGGCTTGGACAAATGAAAATGCAGAAAATAAATCAGAAAATTGATTTTTCTTTAGAAATTCGGAGCTTGATTTTCTGTATGATTTTTGACCCAATTAATGACCAAATCTATTAGTGGAACCTCCTCAGAAATTTTCTCCTTGATTTTATCTTTCCAATGAGCTGTCCTGGGCCTCATTTGGCCAAGTAAAACTCAATCTATGAGCCTCCAAAGTTGATGAGTCAAAATTGGCATAATTCTGGAAATTATGTTGCTGGGCTAAAAATCAGAATTTTTAATTAGAAATTTAGTCCTAAATTAGATTCTAATTATCTAATAATTAATTCTAAATTAATTATTAGCTAACTAATATATACAATTAATTCTAATTAATTATCATCTAATTTAGAAATTAATTAAGTTACAAAATTAAATTAATATACAAATGATTTGAAAAAGTTAATTTAAATATGATTAATATTATAGTTCAAATTATATTAAAATTATAATAAATATTATAATTTTAATATAATTATTATAATATAAAAAATATAAAAAATAATTTTCAAACCATTGGAATCAATCCAAACTTAAAACCCATAAAATAAACCATTGAAATCAATCCACACTTTTATTAATCTATCCATGTGAGTTTGTGGAGGGTGGTGAGTGAGGTAGTGAGACGTGAGGGTGTGAGTGAGGTGGTGGGAGGTACTTTATATAATAAGGGTAAAAAAAAAACTTTATATTAAAAACTTTTAAGACATCGCATATCGCCTTATTGCATATCGCATTTTTGAGTTGTCAAATGTTAAAGTTTTTTAAGAATTTGCGATAAGACTTTGCGAGATATCGCATATCGCAAGAACCTTGGATCGGGGTTTTTCAAATGTGCATGTTATAAAAATTGCGATGGATCCGATATTGCGATATGCAATATGCGATGGATCCGAATTTACAATATGCGATCTGCGATGGATCCGAATTTGCGATCTGCGATGGATTCGAATTTGCGATCTGCGATGGATTCGAATTTGCGATCTGTGATCTGTGATGGATCTGAATTTGTGATCTGCGATGGATTCAAATTTGCGATATGCGATCTGCGATGGATCCGATGATGTAAAAAAAAAATATTTATTTTTATTTTTATTTTTATTTATTTATTTTATATATATATATTTTTAATATTATGTTTTAATTTTAATTAAATTAATTATATTTTATTATAATAATTAATTTAATTAATCTCAAAATTTAATGTTAAATACCAGTTTTTTATTTTGGTTTTATTTTAATGATGTTTAGTTTAGTTATAAAATTTTCTAAACTATAGCCACTCCGAAAATAAATAAAAAGAATAAAAATAGCATTTTTAACCCAGACTAGATAAATGATGGGACTTTAAAGGAGTACCATTTTCTAACTAGTTGACCAAATGAGGTAAAACAAGCATCAATGGGAAGTTTATTAAAAATCTATTTTAACAAAGCAATCAAAACAAGAATACAAGAAAATGAAAAATTAACAATCGCGTAGGATAATCAAATAAAATAAAAATCCGAAAAGGCGTTTAGTCAAAAGTTTATAGAAAGGGTCCCCATTAATTGAAGTGAACAAGTCAAAAATGGGGGGTTGTGTTTTACCACAACAGGACCCTGCACCAACAGGCCCCCAACACAATCTTATGACTCTTCCTGAGTCACATCGGTAGTGGGGTCTTCATCTTATCCTGAAGTTGTTCAAAAGTGGCAGCAAAAGTGGCTAGGACACCTTCGCTCTGCGCGGCTGCATTTTGTGCGATGTCAACCAACTTTTGTGAATTGGGTCCTTTGGTAGTTGTGGTGACACTCTCAAGGGTCTGGTTCAAATGCTTTAGTACCCCATCTAAATCCTACAAAAGCTTGAGAGCTTCATCAGCCCATGGCTTCAGGTGGTCGCTGAGGAGCTGCATCCTGTGGCAGAGCCCCTTGGTTTCATCTTTGAGCATGTGGCTGGTCCGAAGGTGTGCTATTCATTGTGTAGGGATGAGGGTGGGCATAGTGGCTTCCATTTTCTCAAAATCTTGCTCCTTTTGGTGCAACTCCTGATTGAATTGGCCAAGGAGGGGATCACGCCGGACCTTGAACCATAACCCCATATCAGTTTCTAACAATTCGGTGCCCTTTGTGATTTATGATGTAATACTACATGTATCTTTCATGACCAGTGTGGCTCGCTAGGCACATACCTCAGGAGGGGTCTTGGGCTACAGTTTGGCCTATAATACAGCTATCTATAGTTACAAGTTGGATTTAACAACCTACACTTTGGTCCGAGATGCGTTCAAAGTGGCGACCAAGCCTTCCACCTTAACCTATGGTGAAGTGGAGGCAGGGATTACTTTCGACATATCGTCACAAAGATGGTCTATCAAATGCTCTAATTTAGCCTACTGGGTGACTGCTACGATGTGTGTTGCCTAGGCTTGAGCTGCTGCTGTGCCCAAAGTTCTTTGTGCTGAAGTTCACCATAGATGGAGACATAAAGGGTATGCAGCTGCTCACCTGTCAGTCTCACCACATCGAGGTCAACTACAGAGCACATGTGGGCTTTCTCACACAAAAGCGGGGGTACCACAGTGAAAGTCGCGCCTGGGAGGGGACAGATCCCACTCTCTGTCATGGTGGCCAAGGCTGTAACTATAGCTCGTTGGCTCACTTGATTCTTCCTCGCCTGATTCATGCTCACTTGAAGCGAGTATACTTTTAACTGAAGTGCATGGAGTCCAGGTTGCAAGGCTTCTACCGCAACCTTTTGTTTTTCTTCCAAGGCAGCCCACTGGTATTTAGACACAACAGTGACAACGTCCGCAATTTTATCCAAGTCATCTTCTATCTAAGCAACCTATGTCCTTGCGCTAGGATTAGTAACATTGTGCTTCTTCCTCTACCCTTCGGGAGGCTCATGTGTGCATTTAGTGCCACGTGGGGATGCCACACCCTCCCCACACAGCCCTTCGACCCCTTCATCCTACTGGGACTCCTGCTCTGCTGATCTGAAAATGGAATGTACTTGTTTAAGGGTGCAAGGTATCCATTTTCCATAATTTCTAATGTGAGCTATACACTCCAATTGACCTCTGAAAATGTGAAAACTTCTTATTTCTTATACAGAGATAGACTGTAGGGGAATTCACCGGACATGTCACCTCTAAAGAGAGGATGAGTTCCAGAGGCTACCTGGCCCTCTACAGGCTCTGCCTAAAGAAATAATGAAGTAACACGTAGAAGTCTTTGACATACACATACTTGAAGTTTGATGTCTTGCGGAATAAGACAAATAACTTTCTGCAGCTGAGTAGGTGATTATGTGTGTATGCAAGTTATGTATATTTGATGTTTAACACTTTATATCAGTTTTGTTTAGCATATCATCTTCAGCAAATAAAGACATCAAAATGATAAAGCAGTTCACCCCCTCCTCTGGGCTACATCTGCTAGACCAAGCCTCTCAAACTAGGCTTGTCCTCTTGTATTAAAAATGCTACAAAGGCTAATACAAGAAAATGAGTGTCTCGAAAGACAGATCTGACTGTAAATACAGAATCATAAGATAGGAATTAGCTAAACATGCTCTTTCCCAAACACTAAACAGTGAATTTGTACCTGATACAGTACTTTTCCCCAATTGGCCCTAGTGGCCCTTTAGACTTGCAGGGAGAATTTCGAGGTGAAGATGACCTCAATTGGTTCTAAAACCTCTGCCATTAGAATCAGAAGGTCGAAAATATCAGAAATAGACTTCTGAATCACCAAAAATGGATGAACATAGCACCCAAACAGCTCCAACACTGAAATGGCCCTGGTGGCCCTGAAAGCTTCCCTGAAGCTAAAAAGTGAGAAGAATTCCTCAAAAGGAAAAACGAGCTGTAGAAATGGATTCAGAATGCTGAAAAACTTCAGGAATGACCTTCGTTCCACATTCACTGGCTGCACAATTCCTAATGCAGCTCCCAAACTGATTTGGCCCTGGTGGCTCCTGGAACTTCCACGAAGCAAAATCACCTGCAACCGACCTCAGATGTCTGTGAAACCTATGCCAATGGCTTCAGAAGGTCGAAGAGACCCAAAATAAAAAAAAAATTCGTCTTCAAAGACCTCTCCTAGCAGAAGTTATGCCACATTTACTAAACTGCCAGTTTCACCTTGAGAAACTCCACTAATTGTGGAGAAACTGTAGATAAGGCCACCAAATGAGGAGGTGGCGCCAAAATGGGTGGATTCCCCAATTATCCGCGCGGTTTAAACGTTGGCAATAAAAATTATGGTTATAACAAATTGCGTTCACATATATCGGCGGTCATGTAACGGTTGGAATGAATACAACGTTTTATATTAAAAACCCATCATATAACATTAACCAAATGTAACCGCAGGTTTTGATTGCGCGCCGATTATTGTGGATTGTGGTTCCGCTGTTGGTTACATGGAAAGGGGGCTGGCCCTTAGGGGCTGGCCCCCTTTCGGGCCCCGCCCAAACAATCCGCTCAATTTTTAAAACACTTTGCCACCATTGTAAATAAGTAACACCTTTGGCCTAACGGTTAAGACGTTGGGTTGATACATGCCCGGTCGCTGGTTCGAATCCGGCCACTCCACAAAAATTTTAATACGCCATTTCCATTCCGACTTGGGGCCCACGCGGCGGCCTCCGGGCTAGCCACGTGGCGCCTTCTCATTGGCTGCAAATGGAATATTCCCCAGAATATTCTGCAGAATATTCCACGGAATATTCCCAGAATATTCTGTGGAATATTCTTTTTTTTTAATAAAATTTTCCAAAGTCAAATTTGGCATTTTTTTTATGGAAATTGAGAAATCTTCAAACTTGAATAACTTCTGCATATGGCGATCATTTTTCGAACCGTTCGCGGCACCGGAATCAGGAAGACGAGCTCTATCCGGTCGTTCAGGTTCAAACTAGTTCTGAGCACCTTCATTTTTGACCATTTTACGACACTTGGTCCTGAGCTCCTGATCACACCTCCCAAATGAGAAGGATTTTGGTCCCCAAAAGCTTACTGAATCTCTGATCTGAACTGTACAGCACTTGAGGAACAGAAATATCCTCTTCCAGTCAGCCAAAAGAGCATACTAATGCCAAAAATGTCATGCCTTGCTAAATGTCGTCATGGCGACTTTTTGCTGCATACGCCAAGTACTTGTCGAATCCCGACCAAGTTCTTTCGCCAGACAAATCTGAAATTGCAGGAACCAGCAATGAAACTTGCTGATATATGAGCTGAAATATTCCCCTAAACATGTGGACTTGCCAACTGTCACGATGCCCATTCATGGCACCTCCATTCCAGAAGAAGAGCTGCCTCCCAAATGAAAAGGCTTTTACAAAGATGAAACACTTCATCATTTCTCCTCTTTACAATCTTGGAGATCAAATTAACTTTTTCCAAGTCAATATTACATTACATGCATGGTTAAAAACAAAGTAATCAACCCTTCAAGTTAATCACACATACATGTTTAAAAATACAAGGAAATCATCATGATCCTTGTGCTCATGCATCTCATTCTCATGCATGCAGTTTATCCTTCAACTTTCTCTTAAGTACAATCATAAGTACAAGATCCTCAATCACATGTACATGTACTTTCAAAGCTGAAATGAATACAACTTTTGCTACGATAGAGTGAGTCTCATACTCAGCTTTTCCATCCTGCAACTTGCATTCCCTTAACAAAGAAAATGCATTCAATCAAAAGACATGCAACTTTAATTGGATAAGAATTCTAACCATTTCTTACCAATCCATTTCAAAGGTGATTCCTTTAACTGCACATCGATATCAGCATGTGTATCAGCCTGACACCTATCAATGATGAAAACTTCCTTCCCATTCTTGCCATACTCTTTCTCCCATTTCTTCAACTTTTGTGGAAGCATTGTTGGATTCAGAGTCCAACACCTTTCAACAGTATGTCCTTGCTTATGGCAATAAGTGCAACACATGTTCATCTTCTTGACCGCATGATTTGCATTGTTCATTGGAACTTTGGCTTTTTGCCTTCTTTCCTTCAAAAGTTTCCTGCATGTTGCCATTCTTTTCCAACATCTAGAAACACTATGGTTAAACAAACCACAAAAAGAACATGCAATTCTTTTCCAATGCTTGTGTGGAAATTTTCCATGCTTTACATGATCAAAGAAAATATGATTGAAATCAGATTTAGACCTTTCTCTTTCACCTTCATTACCTTCATGAGAAGGTGAATCGAAAGAAGAAGAAGAAGCTCCCTTTGGAACACTATCAATCCCATCAATGGTTTTAGAGCTTTCACCATTCCCTTGTTCAAGTGCATGCTGATGCACACCTTCTTCCTTCATAGCTGCTTTGGAACTTTCTCCATAAGATTGTCCATAGCCAAGACCCAAATTCTTAGGCCTTACCTCAACCATTATTGGCTCAACTATACCCTGTGCATGTTTTCCCAATCCTTTTCCTTCATATCCCATTTTGGACATCAACTTGGACCCTATGCCTTTGGTATGTTTCTCAAAAGAACCAAGTTCATAAACATTCTTATAAGAAATTGAAGACAAACTAGAATTGTTTACCTCTTCTTCAAGCTGATACTTGGCTAAGGCTTCTTTGGCAACAAGGAGTTGTGTCTCCAACTCATGCAATTGGTCAGAAAGCAACTGCTTCTCTTCCCTCATGGAATTCAACTGCTCTTGAATTCTAGAGCTCTTTCTTTCATCCTCATACATTTCTCTCACCATATTCATCATGATGAAAAATTCTTGCTTCAAGCCTTCATCAAAAAATCTTGTGAAGGAGGACGATTTTGAGAACTCACTTATGAAATTTGTCATTATAAAAATGAACAAAAGAGCTTCAGCAAACTCAAACAACAAGTAGTTTGCAGAATAATAAAGCAGTCAATATTCAACACTGCTTAAGACACCTTTCAAGCTACACAATCAAGCTAGTGATGTCAGTCAAGCAAACCTAGTGCTCCGATACCATCTGATCTGAAAATGGAAAGTACTTGTTTAAGGGTGCAAGGTATCCATTTCCCATAATTTCAAATGTGAGCTATACACTCCAAGTGACCTCTGAAAATGTGAAAACTTCTTATTTCTTATACAGAGATAGACTGTAGGGGCATTCATCGGACATGTCACCTCTAAAGAGAGGATGAGTTCCAGAGGCTACCTGGCCCTCTACAGGCTCTGCCTAAAGAAATAATGAAGTAACACTTAGAAGTCTTTGACATACACATACTTGAAGTTTGATGTCTTGCGGAATAAGACCAATAACGTTTTGCAGCTGAGTAGGTGATTATGTGTGTATGCAAGTTATGTATATTTGTTGTTTAACACTTTATATCAGTTTTGTTTAGCATATCATCTTCAGAAAATAAAGACATCAAAATGATAAAGCAGTTCACCCCCTCCTCTGGGCTACATCTGCTGGACCAAACCTCTCAAACTAAGCTTGTCCTCTTGTATTAAAAATGCTACAAAGTCTAATACAAGAATATGAGAGTCTCGAAAGACAGATCTGACTGTAAATATAGAATCAGAAGATAGGAATTAGCTAAACATGCTATTTCCCAAACACTAAACAGTGAAATTTGTACCTGATACAGTACTTTTCCCCAATTGTCCCTGGTGGCCCTTTAGACTTGCATGGAGAATTTCGAGGAGAAGATGACCTCAATTGGTTCTGAAACCTCTGCCATTAGACTCAGAATGTCGAAAATAGCAGAAACAGGCTTTTGAATCACCAAAAATGGATGAACATAGCCCCCAAACAGCTCCAACACTGAAATGGCCCTGGTGGCCCTGAAAGCTTCCCTGAAGCTAAACAGTGAGAAGAATTCCTCAAAAGGAAAAACGAGCTGTAGAAATGGATTCAAAATGCTGAAAAACTTCAGGAATAACCTTCGTTCCACATTCACTGGCTGCACAATTCCCAATGCAGCTCCCAAACTGATTTGGCCCTAGTGGCTCCTGGAACTTCCATGAAGCAAAATCACCTGCAAACTGCCTCAGATGGCTGTGAAACTTGTGCCAATGGCTTCAGAAGGTCGAAGAGACCCAAAATCAAAAAACAATTCGTCTTCAAAGACCTATCCTAGCAGAAGTTATGCCACATTTACTAAAATGCCAGTTACACCTTGAGAAGCTCCACCAATTGTGGAGAAACTGTGGATAAGGCCCCCAAAATAGCAGATAGCGCCAAAAATGGGCGGAGTTCCAATTTATCCGCGCGGTTATGGTTGACAATAAAGTTTATGGTTAACGCACATCGTGCATTCACATATGTTGGCACATGGCACGGGGTTTCAACAAATACAACGTTTGTTTTAATACAACACCATATAACATAACACGGTTGTAACCAATGTTTTAAACCGCCAACATCCACTGCGTGCCGACTGTTTTGGTTGTGGTTCCGCGCTGTGGTTGTATGCTGAGGGGGCTGGCCCTTAGAGGCTGGCCCCCTTCCGGGCCCGCCCATAACAACAGCTACATTCAAATATCAATTCGTGCCGCTCTTATAACAAGACCCACGGCTCTGGCCAAACGGTAAAGCGTTGGGTTATTATACGACCGGTCCTGCGATCGAATCCGGCCACGACCCAACAAAATTTTGAAACACATTTTCAACTTGACTTGGGGCCCACGTGGCGGCCTCGAGGCTAGCCACGTGGCGCCTTCTCATTGGCTGCCAACGAAATATTCCCCAGAATATTCTGCGGAATATTCCACGAAATATTCCCAGAATATTCTGTGGAATATTCTTTTTTTAATAAAATTTTCAATGAAGTCAAATTTGGCATTTTTAATGAAAATTGAGAAATCTTCAAACTTGAATAACTTCTGCATACGGCGACCGTTTTCCGAACCGTTCACGGCGCCGGAATCAGGAAGACGAGCTCTATCCGATCATTCAGGTTCAAACCAGTTCTGAGCACCTTCATTTTTGACCATTTTACGACACTTGGTCCTGAGCTCCTGATCATCTGCCCCCTTGGTGGCATCCTTAGGGGTCTCCTTGGTCATGGTTCTCTCTGTGGTATGCTCATCGGTGTCCTTCGCTGTACTCTAGGGGATAGTATCCTTTGGGGCTACGTCCTTGCCGGAGGTGCCTACTTTAACTAGGGCAGATGACTTGAAGCTAAGCTTACATGCCAATGGCCAAGTTGCGACTAATTGGTCGATCTATGCTTTTGTGGCCATATAAGGGAGGGTATACCAGGCTGGATATTTGTAGGCACAAATATGTACATTGTTCATAGTAACCTAAAAATTTGTAATAGCCTTTTACTTTTCATACACCATGGGTGACAAGTGCAGTCGGGAATGAATTATTGCTACCATTGCACTGTCGAACAACACCCAGAACACCTTGTTCTCTTCAATGCGTTTGGAATCCTTCTACTCCCAAAGGTTCACATATTGCGTACCTTCACACATATATGGCTCAAGCTCAGGGAGCACTGCATCATTAGGTGTCTCCCACACAACCAAATCAATTAATATAATCAGCCATGAGTAGCATAACTTCTTTCCTTGGTGCTGCACCTCACGCACATTATCTAGAAATTTGTCGCAGAGGTACTGTGACTAGTTGTAGCAAACCCCTTTTTCGCACCCTCTAGCGAGATGAGTTACATAAGTAGGGATGACCAATGCCTAGCACTTGCGCATCATTTTGTATGCAAGCAGTAGGGTACCCATGCGCACTCCTGGGTGAGATATGGTTTCTATGAGGAACCCCCTCTTGTCGCGATCAACTTTATATTTCTTCCACACTTCGTCGACAATCTGTTGCTCGTACTTCTTCCCTACTCTTGTCATGGGATTGGGCCCTTGCATGGGGAGGATGGTGATTCATTGAATCAAGGTGGCGTCGATCAAGATGCAAATTTGGATCCACAAGAACCCATCGTGGATAAGCACCAACAACTAGCATACAACTAGGCTGGTGATGTTGTAATAGCCAAAGTGGGGGATATGCAACAAATTTAATATCCCAAAACCTTTTAATCTATGCGCCCACGTCATCAGCTCTACCTTTGGCACGTTATCGTACATCACCCTCTCAAGATATAATTCTGTAGCTAGCTCTGGGAAGGCATCTAGATTGGTTAGATTGTGATCATTGAGCTTAATGGAGGGGAGGCCTTTGAACATATCACTAATCAGGGGGACCTCCTCCGGGACCAGTGGCTTCTACAAGGCACGGACAACATCAATATTATTGGGGGTGTGCACTGTTGGTTTCCTTGGCTTAACATATGCTAGCAGGCAGGAAAGTGGCGCCGCCAGCAGAGCTTCCTCCTGAGTAGTCATAACGTGCTTTGATGGATCAGGCAAGCATGCCTTAGGCACCTTTCGAGGGGAATGCACAATCCGATGGGACATGTGTGACTTCACCGCAACCCACTTCATAGATTTATATTTTCCTTTCTCCGTTCCCTTCACCTTCCCCTTGCCCTTTCCCTTGGAAATTGTAGACATGACCTCTTCCATATCAGGGGTTACTTCTAATACATATTAGAACCCAATTTCCACAGAGGTCGTGATAGGAAATGGCTCAGCGGGGTTAGAAGAAGTTATTCTCACTTGAAAGATGAATTCAGGTTTGTTGCTGTCAGAGGGGGTAGCTCACCCAGACATATGGATGGAAATTGCATATAATGAATAGATTTCATAGTAGAGCACAAGGTGCAAGAATTTTGGAAAGGAAAAAAACCTGTTATGACTGGCGACCCTCTTTTTATAGCCTCCAATGTGTAAAAATGGTCGAATTAGCCTTAATTGTAACTTATCATCAAGGAACAGTAAAATATCCTCCTACATCACCGCATTAATTTCCAATTTCCCACTCCATTCAATGGTAAAATCTCTTTTTCACCCATTTTTACTGTTCCAATGGTTAGTTTTTCCAGTAGCATACTACCCCTGAACCTTCATTGCACCCTTTCACACCTCTTGGCCTATGCACTACCCTTGCACATCCATCGAACCCTCCTTCACTTTTCCTTCCTGGTGCACACAACATCCTTTACACAACTACTCTGGCCATATATTCATTTGGTAGGCGCAAGGTCATCCCTATAAGGTTTCAGATGACTTCCATTAATGTACCCAGGAAGGTAATCTCTGCACAGCATAGACAGCCTGACCGCACCACCATTTATAATCTTCTTCAATATGTATGGGCTCAACCAATGCTTACGGATTTTTCCTGGGTGGCGTGCAAACTAGCTGGCATAAAGCAATACCAATTCATCTTCCTTAAATACCTTATATCGTATATGTCGATCATGCCATGCTTTTTCACGAGCCTTCTGAACCTGCTAGTGGAACTGAGTAATGAACCGATCTTCGTCTCGGGCCATTAGCTACACCAAGCGTTCCTCCATGATTTCCAGTTCTGCCATATTTGTAAAAGCTGCAATGCACAGACTGGGAACTATATACTCCACAGACATGATGGCCTCCTTCCCTTAGACCATTCTTAAAGGCGTTTTTCCAGTGAGTTTCTTACATGTGGTATTATAGGCCCATAGTACTGAGGGGATACGCACGTCCCAATCATTTCGATCAACGTTATAGAACTTACTTAGCACATGTTCCAAAATTTTATTGAAGGCCTATACTACCCCATTTTCTTTTGGGTGATATGGGGTATTCTTTGCATGGTGGATCTGAAATTCCTTAGTCAAAGCTGCAATAGTTTCATTAACAAAATGGGTACCTCTATCACTCATTAAGATCTTCGGGTAGCCAAACCTGGTCAAAATATGTTCAAAGATGAAGTGTGCAGTGGTATCTGTAGTACAATCCTGCATTGCCTTCGCTTCCACCCACCTGGTGACATAATTAGTCGCTTTAACGATGTACCGCATACCTGTCTTCTTCCCTGGGGGATTAATGGGTTCTACAAAATCTATGGCCCATTTTTCAAATGCCTGCAGAGCCATCTGTTGTTGCTATGGTATCTCATCTCTGCAAAAAAATTTCCCTGTCTATTGGCATGCGTCACAGGAATGAAAATATGCATGGGCATCACTATGCAAAGTGGGCCACCAGCACCTAGCCCTCAACACTTTCTACGCAGTTTCTTTCCCTGCATAGTGACCTCCTACAACTCCTCCATGGGCTTCTGTCAAGATAGCTTGTCTTTCATGGTCTAATACATACCTCCACAGCACCTCATCCGCTCCCAGCTTGTATAGTTGTCCAGCAATTATGGTAAGATCGGTTGCACAGGCTACGAAATCCTTTTTCTGTCGTACTGAGTAGTCGTTGGGCGCCATTCCTGTGGTCAACAAAAGAATGATGTCTCCAAACTGTTCGTAAACCACCTTGATAGAAAACAGTTGTGCATCAGGTAATCATTCTTTTATATTAGTTATCTCTTCCCCAATCTTGATCCGAGACAAGTGGTCAAGTTCGGCGTTCAATCTCCCGGGCTTCACAATGATTTCAAAGTCATATTCCTTGAATAGCAGTATCCACCGACAAATATTCCCCCCCAACATAGGCCTATTGGCCAGGTATTTTAAAGTTGAATGATTTGTGAACATCTTGAAGTGTCCACCTAGTCAATAGTGCCTATATTTTTGTAGGGAATACACCATTTCCAATCCTTCTCACTCAGTAGTAGAATAATTATGCTTTCTGCTAGAGTATTTTATGCTAGCAAACGCAACTGGGTGATCGATGTCTCCTTCTCTGGGCTGCGCTAAGACAACTCCTAGGGCTATCCCTGATGCATCCACATGTACGTGAAAGATCTTTTCCCAATCAGGAAATATAAGAATAGGTGCAGTGACCATATTTTCCTTTAGTAGCTCAAAGCTCTTCTGACACTCCTCATCCCAAAAAAAGGATGCATATTTCTTTGGTAGCTTCTCCATTGGCACAGTGATCAAAGCAAACCCTTGAATAAACTTCCTGTAGTAATCAGTGTGCCCTAGGATGCAACGCAACTATTTCTCAGGGGTGGGGACTACTAAATTTATGATAACCACAATTTTGGCTCGCTCAACCATCAATCCCTCTTGAATTACCATGTTCCCCAACAAAATCCCAAATGGTACTCAAAATATGCATTTCTTGATGTTTAGAAAAATTTGGTTTTTTTGCAAGCATCCAGCATCATGTGCAGGTTCGACAAATGCTTCTTTACTAATCCAAAAGCTGTCCAATCATCAAAATAGACCTCTATATACTTATAAATTAATTCTTTGAATACTGCTACAACTATGGTGAAAAAATGGCAGGGGCATTCTTCAGCCCAAAAGGCATGACAGTGTACTAGAACGATCCCCACTCAATCGCGAAGGTTATCTTGCTCCAGTATTCAGGCTCTATTTTGATCTGATGGTACCCTAAAAATCCATAAGTGAACGAGTATGCTTCCTGACCTCCCACATTATCCAAAATTTCATCAGAGAATGGCATAGGGAAAGGATCATGTATGCAAGAATCATTCAACTTGCGTAGGTCTACGCAAATCCTTATTTCTCCTTTAGTATTATTTTCATGGACCACCGTAGGGCTTACCCAATCTTACTGTTCTACCTGTTCAATGATGCCTGCGACCACCATCTTCTCTATTTCCTCCTTAAATTTATTTTTATATTTAGGTTTCAGGCGATAGAGCCATTGTTTAATAGGGTGCGCATCTGGCTTCAAGGTGATCCTCATAACACCCATATCCATAATGATCCCTTTGAGCTCTGAGAAATTTTTTAGGAACAGATCCTGATATTCGATCAGCAGCTCTGCAATTTTTGCAACTGTATCATCATCCCATTAATCCCCAATTTTAGCCATCTTTGGCTGCTCTTCCTTCCCAATGTTGACTTCCTTTAGTTTCAATGGTTTGGTTACATCCACTACCTGGGATAGTGATATTTCGAGGTTCCTCATCACATTCTTCTACTAAAAAATTTCAGCAGTTGACAATATTATGCATCTGCGCATTCCAGGCTGGCACAACATATTCTTGCCTAGATAAGGACTCATCAAAGACCAGAGCATCTATATCTTGCAAGGCTTAATTGAGTTTCTCAGTTCCTCCTACTAAACCAAACTTCATCATAAAATCTTTGGCCATTGAACCCTAGTGAAAAGTATGCTGGTGTAGCTTAGCATCCAAATACTAGGTGGTGGGGTGTAATGTTCCAAAATTTTAGCCTCCAAGCTAAATGGAACATTAGAGTTAGTAGCAGCTCTAGCCAGTGAATAAATGGGGAGAAAAGACCATAAGTCTCCTAAGGAGGAATAAAATACTCCAAATTTGAAAGGGGACACTCTTTCAAGCCTAATAAAACACCTCCATGTGTGAACAGGGTTAAAATCAAGCTACTTTGACCAAGTCAACAACACAGTTTTAGTGGAGGAGGAATCCAAGGAGGAATAACACAGTTTTGAAGGGAGATGTATCTTTGGATAGAGATGACCTAATTGAGTGGGTCCAAGGGAAATAAAAATCATATTTTATATAAGGAATGGGATGGCAATATTATTCTTCATGTCTTATATTATTATTTTTGTTTTCCAAGACTTGTTGCTGCTTTGCTGCTTAGCAGAGTTGCAGTGTTGTTTAGCACTGGGTGTTCTCGAGTGGGAATGCCACCTCTTTCATTTGAGGAGCCTCATTGGGAAAGTTTGAATTCATCATTACACATCATGTTTTTAGGCCAAGCTTCATCCATCTTCATCAGCGCAGTTCTTCCCAGAGATCGTGTAGTGTTGCTGGGTGCAGCAGTGGAAGGGATTGGAATCTCGGTTCCTGAACTAGTTTCTCACTAGAGGAAGGTTTCATTAACTTGAGGGACCTAATTGGAGAGATCCAGAGCTTACTTCATATATATGGTATCATACCACACATTTCCCATACATCCCAATGTTGTTTCTGCTATGGAATGCGTTATTTTGGAGGCAGTTCTTAGTGCATGGTTTGGTGGCTACGTTGCTGAGTTTCCTTGTGATTGAGAGGTTCATACTTTCATGGGAGGAAGCCCTTGAGGGATATACATCAGGTCAGACATATTTCCAGCCTTGTACACTCATGTGCTTCAGTTTTTCAATGATGATTCAGTAATTTTCTGAATATCACAATTTGTATGCAGAGTGTTTGACAAGAAACCCTTGCTTGGTTATCTTGTATTTTGTATAAGGAGACTAGATCTTAGTTCTTAATGTATATTTTATTAATATATGAGTATATATGTTTTTCTCCTATTTTCTGAGTGTAAACCCTCTCTTAGACTGTGCATTCCCTTATGCCGCAACTCTGGTATTTTGCAGTCTTGGGGTTTCAGCACTTTTTGGCAATCCTAGGTGTGGGAGATCTATTTAATGCACCCAGTTTTCTTTGTTTTAGCTCTAGTCTTGGATTTAGGTTGTATATTGACTGATATATGGGATCCAAGAGTCCATTTTACTTTTTTATTTCAGTTTTTGCTGGGAATGCGTTTTTACTGCATGATTCATGAGTTGTTCTAGATTTGGAATATTACATGGGGATTGGTCCTAAGGAATGAATAAACATATGGATGCATTCATTCCAAGTTTTTTCATTCCATAATTCCATCCAGACAGCTAATTTCTTGTGTGTATCCCCTTGACCCGAGAAGAGTTCCATGGGTGGGTAGACTGGAGGATCGAATCATAGGATCATCATTTTTTGGCATTCCTCCCAATCCTGAAAAGCTTCCTTATGAATTTCCCACCACTGCACAGGTGCCATGTGCATAGCCAAGTCAAGGGCCCAAAACTTCCATTCTTCAGAGACATCTGCTTCAAATTCTTTAAGAAAGCCCTTAACACTACCAGAACCATCAAAGTGGGGCAATTCTCTTTCCTTTGAGGAGATGCATCAGAAGCTCTTTGTGATATTAAGGTACCGCAATGTAGATACATCACACAGCCGGTTCTGCTAGTTTTCTATCTCTCCATGTGAGTATGAGAGGAATTCACTGTCTTTTTCCCAACATAACATGCCATCATTCCTGGGGTTGATCCAATCATCGTCCTGGGTATTTGGTTTGTAAATGTGATCAACATCCTCCTCCTCATGCACTTTTTAGGTATATCGTTCACCTTCTGCTGGATCCAGGGTGAATATTACCCGTGCACCCTTGTTTTCAAAGATCATACTTCTCTTTTTCAAATTGATGATACCTCCCATGTAAATAGCCAAGTCCAGGCCTAAGAGCACAAGGTAAGGGTCTGTGTCATCCACAATCTAGATTATTTGAAAATTAGCATATACTTTAACACTTGCAATGTCAGCCACAACCTTCGACAATCATCCTAGTGGAATGATATTTTGTTGATTAGCCATCTGCAACTGAATAGTGGCCCATTCCAGCTTAGGTTCCCTCATCCTTTCATGCCAAGTTTTCTTGGGCAAGACATTGGTGTCCGATCCTAAGTCGAGGATGACTTGGTCAATTTCATAGTTCGCAATCTACACAGTCATATGCATCTCTTGACCAGTCCTTCTTTTCTTCTTATAAATTTTGTTCATAGTTTTAACCTCTGTTTGTGGGGAAAAATTTTCTACGCAGCTATCTATTTATGCTTGGATATTGTCCAATGCCTTCTGGTTGTGCAACAACTTCATACATGTCTAAAGGAACGACTTAACTACTTCATCTAATTTTGGATCTACCAAAGTCCTTGAGGTAGATGCTTCATCCTTGGCCATCTCCCTCCGAGCTTCAATGAAGGTTTATTTCTCTTTTTTCAAATCTAGGCTTTCATTTTTCTCAAAATCCCTCCTAATTAGTGGTTCAACTACATATTTTTCCTCAGCTCCTCTAGTGGAAATGTTGCTACGCATAATCACATTTATACTTGGCCCATCATCTCATGGTTCCCCCTTAACCCTACTATAGGGTAAAATTATTGGGTGGTGGTTCATGAGTATCCATCTCAAGGCTTTCCGGTGCATGAGGCAGATTGTAAGATTAGATGTAAAGTTCCAGATGTACTGCATACATGTTCATACTAATATATAATTGAAAAAGAAAGATTTGGAATGATTACCTCTATGTAGATAGCAGATCCTATGGAGAGTGTTAAGCGGCAAGGTAGAATTCCTTCCTCATTGGCTCCAAATCCGGATCCTGTAACGAATCAAAACAACCATGTAATATTTTCAATAGTATATCTTTTTAAAAATTAAACCAATATATAGTCGACATTAAACTATGCAGATATAAGCTATTCATATCATGCTACATAGACAAATGAAAAACAAATGTGACACTGAGGCATCGAATGGAGAAAACAGATATAGTTCTATTGATTTATAAAAAGGAGGATTACAAATGTTGGTTGTACCCTCTGTCTCCCAATTCCTCTCTCTCTCTTTCTCTATGTCTAAGTGTGATGATGCTTGAGCCAAGGGTCCTCAATGAATCTCTCCAATCTTAAAGCCTCAAACTTGAACAATGAAATTCTGCTCCACATATAATCAAACCTCCGACCTTATACCAAGAGCCCAAACCTCCAATTTGTAGGAAATGGAGAGGACAAACCTTGCCAATCCTTTCAATCAGTTCAAATCAGCAATGATCTAGATGTTTCCTAGATTTTATTTTCTTTTTCCTTTCATAGGAGTTTAGTTTTGTTTGGAAACATCTAATAAAAGGTTTGTGCCATAAGTTTCTATCCTTGAACTGAATCTTTCTGAGAAAAAACTGGAAATGCCAGTTAGTTTCCATGAGATATTTCCCTTTTCACATTCAAACACGGATAACGATGCCCCTTACGCAAGACAGAGTGTTACCCTAGGCACTAATGATCCCTTTGCATGGCTAGGGTGCATTCTAACTCGGCATAGCTATCTCTGGGGGTGCGTTACCTTGGAAAAATGGGCCTTGTATGGGTCATTTTATTCCTTCCATGTTACCTTCTCCTATGAGTTGATGACTAGGTCATTTTCCCTATAACAAATTCCCCCTAAAATTTGAGGTGAGAGGCAAAAATGATGGATGAAATAATTTATAATATATAGTAGAGCGAGAGGAGTTTTGAAGATTGAGTAGAACTTGAAACAACAACAACATATGCCAAAAATATAAGTATCCATCCTAAGTTGGGAATTCCCATCCTCAGTAGCTATATCAAAATGATTTCTCTAAAACAAAGATATGACTAGTGTGTCCACTGATAAGCACAATGTGGAAGCTTCTGTCATGACAGGATCAATTTGATAAGCTATCTCCGAAAACATATCGCAACTTGGAAGACGAAACACAACTGAAATGATGTAAGCCTTAACCCAAGGTCTTGGTCACCTCTTAACTAAACTGCATATTTCCGCACATGTGAATGAAGGAGTTGTAGTTGAACATGCGGGAAATCATCTTATTACTAGTAAATAATGAAAACCATTAAGAGACACAAGGGTGGCCACCGATAATGATGATGGTCCCCAAGATGCATAGTACATTCTAGCAAGTGTGAATAAAAGGAGTTGATGTCGAACACTCGTAGAATCATTTGATCAGGAGACAAAAATGAGAACCCCTAATAAAACACAAAGTAAACTTTCATTGATGTCTACAAGCACCTGGGTACTAATGTGTTTCTGGATCAACTTCCTAGATAAGATTTTGAAGTCGATAAGAAGAGATCTATCGGAAGGTAGGCACTGAGGCATCCTATATCATTCGACATGAAACGGGAAGATATGCTTTTTTTTCGAAGATAGTCAAGAGAAAATGGGAATAACTGATGACAAATAATTTCTGGTATATGATGTCTTGGCTGATATATGAAGCAGTAGATAGCAGGATCATCTTGAGCAATAGAAGGCACAGTAACAGGGTACCAACCAGCTTAGGCTTAATGAACACCAAAGAGTGTCAGGATTCACCAATGTAGGGGCATTGGTATACGAAGGCTAAACTCATAAATGGTAGATTTTGGCTAGTGGCGAGTGAATTTTCTGGGAAGTGCCATGTTCAAGATTTTGTGCTGCCAAATCGACATTTAGAGTATAACAGAATAAGTATCCACTTTGTCCAAAATTTTTCCCCGTCTAATTAAGTTTAACGAGTCCAGATGGGTAAATTTGGTTATCTTTTCATATTTAGAGAGTTTGAAAAACATCATAAAAGATAACTCCAGGGGGTACCCTTTTCATTTTTGATAACTGGGCACAACAAAGGGAGAATAGTAAGCCTGACACAGTTCATTTTCCGTAAGTTAGTCCACTGAATATGGATAAAGTGATAAACCTTTGTTCAATGGACGTCTACCTCATTTTATTATGAGTAGGAGGAGATGGAGTAAACTAAATATTATTAGTTAAATTTAAATGAGTCTGAATAAGAAAAACTCGATGTTCTCCGTGAAATTTTAATGAGTCCAACAGAGAAAAACTCAGTTACTTTTTCGGTTTTTTAATGAGCTAGAAAAATATGGAAAATAATGGCTCATATTTCTTCGTCGTAGTAGTTTAAAAAGCCCAAAGAATGTAACTCAAGGTTTTTTCAGTTTTATGAGCTAGAAAAAGTCCCTAAAAAGAAAGTGTGTCACCAGGTCGAACACAGTCAAATCTATTCATCAACACTAACAACTCAATAGAGCATCGATGATGTTTAAAAACCAATAGTTGCGACAACATATTGTAGGAATTTACCAATTTTAATAGACTACCTGAGTGAGTCATACCTCCAAAATGTCTATACGAAGACAACAAACCTTCATTTTCACTGTTTTGAGTGCTATGATAGAGCTTTGGAGTGAAAAAAGAGGTGAAACTTCTGCCATCAATTGTGGAAGATCCGGGAAATGGTTTTTGATTCCGTGAGATATAGGTAAGAGCTTGAGCCATCATATATATTTCCATTGTCATTTCAATTATTTTTACTGGCTGAAAATTTGGTTTTTAGTAGGCCCTAAAATTTTTTAAGTGGCTAATGCAGGTGCCCAGTGTCAGGGCCGCGTTAAACACACCGCCCATTAAGGGACAGTGCGTTAACACGCTATGATTTCCACTATGGTCCGCGTTAACTAGTATAATAATATTTTAAACTTGTTTTTCTCAATCCTAAAGTGTTTCAGCCTGAAACTAATCCATCAGAAACCTTCCCTGTGTAGGTGTGAAGTAGTTTACCATGAGTATTTGGCACGAAAGAGAGCATGAATAGGAAGAATGTGAAATGGTTATTGATGGTGCTACCTTGTTGGTTCTCCGTAGATGCTAATTACTGAAGTATGCTCATTTAAAGCTGATGAAAGGGCAGGAAGACCTTTTGAGATGGATCATCCAGTAGTGGGATGATCAGCAGCATGTCTTTCACATCGGGGTAATGAACTCTCGATCGAGAAAGATGAAATATACTACTTGAATGACTTGTCATGTAGAGGACCGAGGCCTAATATGATAGGTTCTAGGGCTGATCCCTACACTACTATAGATCTAATACAAACTCACTGCATAAACAATACTGTGGCAGTAAGCAACTGGGTGCCTATAGCACGGGTGGTATCGAGACCGATGAGGTCTCTCTTGTGGATGATAGTTTTCTTGGAAGGAGCCAAGAGTCGGCACATGGCCACCAAGGGACAGGGATTTTTGGCACTAGATTGCATACAGCCTCAGGTTTTAGACTAGTGCAAAGGTGTTGCCTGCTGGGTTTGAGAAGAACTAACGGCATGTAAGACCTAGACCCAACGAGAGTTTGGGTATGGCACACTGATTATGCCGTTCATACTAGAGCAGGTGCTCTCAATGAGGCCAATGATGATCACAAATGTAATGAGACCACGAGAGCCAAGACAGTCTCATTGGTCAGCTTTGATGTTGCGAACTGGAGAGGGTCCAATCCATCACTGTTTTGATGATGAATTCTTCAAGTGGCTAGATGGCCATATTTTGATGATTAAAGATTATCCCTATGCAGGGATGAACTACATACAAGATCCGGAATTGATACTGCCACCAGGCACTCAGTGGGGTCTACATGGTAAGAATGAAACATGATCAGTGCTTAAGTATTTTTTTAACTTTTGAATGTTTATGATTTTTTTTTTTTAATGGGTGAAAATGTTTTGACATGAAGCTTATTTCTTGACACAAATGTGGCACCTGTCCGTCCAGCCAAAGCCACTCACTATGCAAGGTGAGGAATGCAGCTACCTGGGGCTGGTGCAGTAGCAGAGGTTGCAGCAGCCACCGAAGAGGGTGATGACACACGCAGTTTGCATGAGCTTGATAGGAACCTCGAGGGATTAAGCATGGGTGTGTTGCCTCTTCCTATGAGGGAGATCCTTGTTCACCTACAATTACACATATTTGGTGTTCTGGAGAGGTTCTTGGTGCCTCTTAGGAGGTTAGCCAGAGTATTTATCTACTATCATGAGTAGCAGGCTTGGGAGAAAAAGTGGATAGTTGTATAAATGTCAGAGCGGGGCTTATTAGAGCCAATTTTTTGTAAAACACCCAGGTTTTGGGAATTTTTTTTATGTAACCTAGCTGGACACGACATATATATATACATATACATATTTTGGTGAATTTTATCTTGTGTTTTTAATTTTTATGTATTTTTTATGATGGAAAAAATACACACTCATGCATGATTCATTCTATAATAAATGCGACAAATGCAAATATAACACATAGTTCGCCAATGAATTAGCTAACATATTAGATTCTATAGGAATGTGTTCAAACATGATGATTTGAAATTGACGTTCTAGAATTCCTACCCTTAAGTAATAACAAAATAAGACCAGATGACGGATGCAATAACAACTATTTAAATGCATAATGACGAGAGGGGAATCTAACTTGACCACCAGATTGGAGATGTTGTGAGATTTAGCTTCCATGAGGAGTTGTATCACCGACATGTACTCAGCAATATTGTTGGTGGAATTGCTAAGGAATATTCGCCCAAAACCAAGTAGTTCTGACTTAGGTCTATAAAAGACCCAAGTAGCTGATGCAATGTTCTGTGTGCAATGTCTGGCACCATCTGCGTATCCAATGTATGGTAAGGGTGATGACGACATATGTATAAAATAAGAGAGTTTTTATGAGAAAAAACACTCAAAAACCCAAAATATCTAGACACGCCAAAAAAAATAAAACTGATATACATAAAATTTCAAATCATATGCCGAGTGGAACACTAGACGAAATAATTCTTCAGATAGAGCCCGTTGCAGGGATCAGTGAGTGGAATTCCATTACAGTCCTGAAGTTTGTAGTCTCCTTTTGAAATGACTTTCGTGACGATGTACGGACCAAGCCATAATGGTTGAAGTGTTCCTGCCCCCAAGGGTTCATTCCTCTAATTGTATAATAGAATTAGATCACCTTCTTGGAAAGCACGAGGCTTGACATATTTGTCGTATTGAGCCTTTACTCGGTGCTTGAAATCTTCGAGTGCTAGTGTGGCATCTCAACGAGTTTCATCCAATTGATTGAGGGAGAGCAAGCACTCTTCTTCAATAATGGTGCCAAGTAGGAGTTCAACAATGAGCTTGAGTGATGGAATCTCACACTTGATTAGAAGTGCTACTTCTAGGCCAAATTCTAGTTGGAATGGTGTGAAGTCTTTAGGATTTTTTACTGAAATTATGTATGCCCATAAAGTGGAGTATAGCTTCCGATGCCACGTGGTTTTATGGTTTCCGACTAACCAACGAATCATGGTTTTGAGGACACCATTTATGGCTTCAACTTGACCATTCTGTTATGTCCCTATATTACTAGTTTAGTCCCTTATTTTTATTAGTGTAGCCCCCTTATTGTTATTGTTGTACCGCTATAACCCCAATATTGTTATTATTGTGCCCTTACATTGTTATTATTAGGTCGACTAGGATTATATTGTGGGCCCATGGACCCCTATATATAGGAGGTTTTGGTCATTTGTATCATCCAAGAATTGTTCATTTATGTAATGTATTGGAGGTTTCCCCCTCAAAGTGGCTGATTTATAAGGCATTTATCTCTCTTTTCTTCTATGTTTGGAGCTGGTTTCATAACATTTGGTATGAGAGCTTTAGATTCTGGTTTCACTGCTCCAAAACGATCGTCGTGGAATTTTCGCTATAACGTTTTTTCTATGAAGGTTCAGAAGCTGAAATTTTTAGAGTGTGAAGCTGCAATCCTAACGAACATCTTCAAAAAATTTCAGATCTTGGTTCACAACATTTTCGTAGATATGATCTGTGGAAGTTAGGGTGTTTTACAAGCTCCTGAATTTAACCTAAATAGGTCATCACGGAATTTTCGATATAAATATTTTTGTATGAGGTTTTAGAAGCTAAAATTTTCACAGAGAAAAGCCAATATCCTGAAGAGCCCCCTGTAAAAATTTTAGATCTTGGTTCGGAATATTTTTGGAGATATGATCTGTGGAATTTAGGATTTTTTCAAGCTCCCGAATTTCATCTCAAAGAGGTGACCATGGGAAAAACGTCATAAATCTCTCTCTGAGCGTTGGATTGAGATTCTGTAAAAATTGGCTGCAAGTACATAGAATTTAATTTTCATTGTATTAATTTTAGAGCCGAAGGAGGAAAGAGTGACATGTGGCAAGTCGTACAAGTTCACTCTACTGAACCAGTCCATAATTAGGACATCGTGGGAGATTGGGCATAACTTGGTCTTGAAGAATCCAAATCAGGTCATACCTGTGGAATTCGAAAGATTATTCTGAGGGCTACGTCAAGGCCAAATTTCAGATATTGAAGATCCGACATCATAGAGATAATTCAGTTTCAATATCGAGCTCCTCAAAAGAAAGAAAAAGGTGTGTATTTTTTTGAATTACATAAGTCTCATTTGAAAAAAAAATTAGTTTGAATTTACTCCAAGGGAATATTGAAGAACAGATATCAGTATTGGGTTCTAAAATTCCCCCTAAAAACAATTCAACACCCATTAAGCCTTCATATGGCTCTACTATGATTGATGAAGACGAAGAAACACAATATGAGATATCAAAATTACAAGAGCAAGTGCACCAAATTTTGCTATTGCAAGGAGCAACAAAAAATGAAATGGAAGTTTTGAAGAAAGGCATGGAAACTAAGATGGATGGTTTGAAGAAAGGTGTGGAAGCTAAGATGAATGGTTTGGAAGCTAATATGAAAGGCATGGAAGTGGGCATGGAAGCCAAGATGGATGACATGGAAGCTAAGATCGATGAAAAAATGGAAAACATGAAGAATGATATAAAAGTAGACTTCGAAGGTTTGGCAAAGTTGATACAAGAAATGTTTCCTAATGGTGAAAATATAGTAGAGGAAACTCATGATGAGAACAAAATAAATGTTAATCATGATTTCATAAACTCTAATGTTGGATGGAAGAACCACCATATTCCAAATATGGATATGACGAAGTTTGATGGCAAGGATCCTGTAACATGGATACTGTTGGTTGCTAAAAGGTATCTTTTAAAACTCCTAATTGCCTCACATTAATTATCAACTAGGGTAAGTCTTTTTGTTTTAGGAGTGTACACAATATGTGCAAGCTATAACCCTAGAGATTAATGATAAAACCAATCATTGAATATAAATGCAATCACAAATCTCAAGTTGTAACTTTTAAAGGAAACAATACATCTAAGATTCAAGACTCAAACCTCTACTAAAATCATAATTAAATCTCACACAATAAATTTCAATTAACAATAGCATCAGCCGAGAGCACAATAGCGATAACTCATCTCTTCTTAGCTGATTCAATCCAAATCATACTCAATCTCTAGAAAGCAATTAAGAAATGAATGATATCACTTCTGAGAGTGTAATAGCAATAATCAAACTCTTACGGATGATTAAATCAATGCAATGCACTGTCTGGATAACTCATGCTGTGATCAAATGATAGTAATACAAATAATCAAATCAATGCAATGCGCTGTCTAAATAACTCACGTTGTAATCAATTGAGAGCAATAAAAATTACAAGCAGAATATATTATCTCAATAACAGGAAATAATGAACATCTAATGAAATAAATAAACTCACGGAAACAGGAAATTATCAAGCCAATTAAATGCTAGAAATATCAGAATCATAATACAAAGAAGCAGTAGACTCCACCAGAGGCCGAGCCCTTAGCCGCCAATGAGCACTATAAGTTACTTCAGATAGTGTGAATGTAAACAACAACTTCAATTATTCATCAAACTTGAGTAGCATTACAATATAATTATGTCTTTTCAGATCTATGTTTTGTCCATAATTATTCTCATAAATAAATCTATATTCCCTTTTATAATTCTCTCCATAATTCCCCTCTTTGATCTCTTGTTTTTTCATTTAAATACACATAGAGCAGAGAGAAGTTACAACAGAGATGACTACAAAATGATTCCCATCACAAAATTGGATTGTTCATAACCAATTGATCAACAAGATCATATCTGAAATATCTTTCCATCAATCATTCAAGAGGAACAAGTCGAATTTGGTATAACCTTGTCTTGAGATAAAATTCCTTTTCTCTTAATACGAACCAAATTTCGACAAACTTCTCTTTACTAAAATTAATTTGATCAGTTCTCGACAAAACCCATGTTTCGGATTTTCCAGATTCTTCCCAATTTGCCCACAACGTCCAATACAAAACTGTCACTAGTTATTCCAGCGAATTTCTGAGTTTGGAATATTTAATGATGAGCTGGAGATCAAATATGAAATCTAGAGAATATCTTGGAGGCTAAAATGGTGAGCGATGTTACAACAAATTTATTAATAAACCATCACTGATAAAATCATGCATGATAATCATTAATTTATTAAAAATAAAGGAGAAGAAATAATATTTATCCATAAGAGCATAAATAATTATAAAATGGAATTATATGATAAACCATGATAAATGACGTGATAAAGAATGGTAGAAATGGATGAAATAGGTGTTAAAAAGTGATAATAATAATGACAAACTAATAGCCCAACAGATACTACAGATGGAGCAATATTTTGATCTCAATAATGTGAAAAACACATGAAAGGTACGCATTGAAACTTTACATTTAGAACAAAATACATTTGTATGGTATCGATGGCTTTGCTCCCATAAAAAAATTTTCACTTGGTAAATTTTTACGGAGGAAATGATAGCACATTATGAGGATACAAAAACCAACACCTTCTTTAGCCAATTGATAAATCTCAGACAAAAGGGTTTAGTGGCGGAGCACATTGAGGACTTCCAAAAATTGAATATAAGGGTAACTGCTATTCTAGAGGAACACATGATTGATGTCTTCATACGGAATTTAAAGGATAACATCCAACATGAAGTTCACTTTTGGGAACCTGATTCATTGGAATAGGCATTCAGGTCGGCAAGAAAAATTGAATGTAAAATTATGGAAACAAGGAAGCCTACCACTTACATATATAAAGATGGAAGTGTTGCTACTCCTAGACTTCCATAGCTTACAAGGTTGACACCGCAACAATTGAAAGAAAAAAAAGCAAAAGGGCTTTGCTACAGTTGTGATAGAAAATACAGTAAAGGTCATAAGTGTGTTGAGAAGAAATTATTTTACAAAGATTGTGAATAGGTAGAATAAAATGAACAAGAATCTTCAAAATAAGAGGATATACACCAGGAACCAACCCTAGAAGAGGAAGAAATGAGTCTGACCATATCATGTAATACATTGGCAGGAATTAACACTCCTCAAACTCTCGAGATAGAAGGACATATGAAGAAGAAAAAGGAAATAGTGTTTATTGGTTCGGGTAGTACCCATAATTTTATTCAATGTAAGGTAGCCAAGGAATTGAATTGTTTCCTATACCCAGCACCAGAATGTCAAGTGATGGTTGCAAATGGAGGAACTATAAATTTCTCTAGAAAATGCCATAATATCAAGCTAACCATGGGCTAATATGTATTGAACAGTCCAATTCTTTCCATTCCTATGGGAGGTGCTGATGTTGTGCTAGGAGTACAATGGTTACAATCTTTATGGACTGTAGCTTTTAATTTTCAAGAAATTTTCTTGAATTTTTTTAAGAAGGAAAGGAAGTCGAATTACGAGGTATCGTAGGGAAGCCGAGAAATATAATAAGCTCTGATGTCATGAAAAATCTTCTTAAGAAATAAAAATGAAGTGTAATTGCACAATTGTGCTCACTAGAAGTTCCAACATCAAAATCATCTATTTCTGCAGATCTCCAAAAATTCTTGGACAATCAATCCAAGGTGTTTGAAACTCCTAAAGTTCTCCCACCTATTTGTGATCATGATCATTCTATTCATTTGATTCCAGGAAGTGTCCCTCCAAACATCAGACCTTATTGACATTTTTATGTCCAAAAGAGCGAGATTGAACGTATGATTGAAGAAATGTTAGAGGCTGGTATAATTCAACCTAGTCAAAGTTCTTTCTCTGCTCTAGTAGTATTGGTGCACAATAAGAATGGATCATGGAACATGTTTCTGAATTATAGGGAGCTCAATAAGCTCAATATTAAAGATAAATTTCCCATTCCTGTGATTGATGAATTATTGGATGAATTACATGAAGCAATTTATTTTACCAAGTTGGATCTTCATTCAGGATATCATCAAATTAGAAGGAAGACTGAAGATATTCTGAAAACAACATTTCGAACTCATAAGGGTCATTATGAATTTTTGGCCATGCCTTTTGGCCTTACCAATGCACCTTCTACATTTCAAGGATTGATGAATTCCATTTTCAAACCCTTCCTTAGAAAATTTTTGCTAGTATGTTTTGATGATATACTAATCTACAGTAGGTCTTGAAAGGATCATGTTCAACATGTTGACAGTGTGCTCAAACTATTGCAGGAGAAACAATTATATGCAAAATCATCCAGATGTTTCTTTGGAGTACAAGAGATGGAATATCTGGGTCATATTGTATCTCATGAGGGTGTTAAGGTAGACCCTAACAAAATTAAAGCCATTAAGGAATAGAAAATCCCCACACCCATAAAGCAATTGCGAGGATTTCTTGGTTTAACAGGGTATTAGTGCAAGTTTTCTAAGAATTATGTGAGAATAGCAGCACCTCTAACAACATTATTGAAGAAATATGATTTTCATGGACCCCTGAAGCAACTAAGGCCTTTGAACATCTTAAAGAGGAAATGTGCCTAGCACTGGTCTTAGCTACGTCAGACTTCACAAAAACCTTTATTGTGGAATGTGATGCCTCAAGAAATGGAATTGGTGTTGTTTTAATGCAAGAAGAGAGACTCGTTGCTTTTGAAGGTCATCCAATCAAAGGAAAGTATTTACAAAAAGCTATTTATGAGAAGGAAGTGTTAGCAATACTACATGCACTAAATAAATGGCGACCTTACCTAATGGGAAGACACTTCAAGGTAAAAATTGATCATGATAGTCTTAAACACTTTTTGGAACAAAGAATATCTTCATATGAAATGGGTCAGAAAGATGTTGGGCTATGACTTTGAAATAATCTACAAAAAAGGGAAGCTAAATGTTGTTGAAGATGCACTCTCAAGAAAGAATGAAGAGGTGGAAGCATTGCTTTGTGCCATTTCTATTATCCAACCAGATTGGATAACTGAAGCAAGGGATGAATGGAAGAGGGACGAAGAAGTGTGAACATTCATTCAAAAATTGTAGCAAGATCCTAGTACATCTGATACATTTATTTGGAAAAATCATTCCTTATGGTACAAAGATCGCTTATATCTTTGTAAGAATTCCCAACTAAAACAAAATATTCTTTTGGAATTGCACAGTTCTCCTTTAGGAGGACACTCAATATTTTTAAAAACTTACAACAAGGTGAAGAAATATTTTTTTTGAGATGGCCTTAAATATAATATTCAAAATTTTATGGCAGAATGTTTTGTTTTCCAGCAAAATAAAGTTGAGACAATTAAGACCCTAGCTCTTCTACAACCTTCATCCATTCCAAGTCAACGTTGGGAGGATATTTCAATGGATTTTATCACAGATTTACCTAAGTCTGAAGGAAAGAGTGTCATCATGGTGGTAGTTGATAGATTTACCAAGTATGCACAATTTTGTGCATTATCTCATCCCCTTAAAGCAAGTACAGTTGCTACTACATTTATGGACACAATTCAAAAGCTACATGGAAACCCAAAGGTTATTGTGAGTGACAGAGGTCCCATTTTTATTGGAAATTTTTGGAAGGAGTTATTTTCTTGTTTGGGTACTCAATTAGCTCATAGCTCATCTTATCATCCTCAATCTGATGGTCAAAATAAGATAGTGAATAAATGTTTGGAAGGATATCTTCGTTTTTTTGTATTTGATAAACAAACACAATGGTTCAAGTGGTTACCTCTCGTTGAATGGTGGTATAACACTTCCTTCCATACTGTAGCAAAAATGACCCCATTTATAGCACTTTATGGATATCATCCACCATCCATCACATCATATTTAAGAGAAAATTCTAAGGTTCAAGCAGTGGAAGATCACATCGAGCATCAATAAGAAGTTCTCCAACTCTTAAAGGATAGCCTAAATTTGGCACAAAATCGAATGAAATAATAGGCAGATCAACATTGTAGTGAGAGAATTTTTGATGTAGGAGACTGGGCATTTTTGTGGCTACAACCATACAAAAAAATGTCCCTCAAGAAAGATAAGAAGGATAATAAATTATCACCAAAGTACTGTGGTCCTTACAAGGTGTTGCAAAAAAATTGTACTATGGCATACAAATTGGAGCTTCCTGCTTCTTCACGAGTGCATCCAGTTTTCCATGTTTCATGCTTAAAGAAGGTTATAGGTGAAAATTTTCCAGTTCAAAAAATATTACCAGAACTTGATGAGGAAGGAAAAATCATATTGGAACCTAAAGCGGTCATGGAAACAAGAACTCGACAGCTACAAAATCGATCAATTTCAGAGTACCTCATCAAGTGGAAGAACTTAGCCACTGAAGATTCTACATTGGAGGATGAGAATTTTATGCAAAAGTACCTAGTGCTACTCAAGAATTGAGGACAACACTTTTTTTAAGGAGAAGGGCATGTTAGGTCCCTATATTACTAGTTTATTCCCTTATTGTTATTATTGTAGCCCCCTTATTGTTATTAGTGTACCCCTGTAACCCCAATATTGTTATTATTGTGCCCTTACATTGTTATTGTTAGGTCGGCTAGGATTATATTATGGGCCCATGGACTCCTGTATATAGAAGGTGGTTTTGGTCATTTATATCATCCAAGAATTGTTCATTTATGTAGTGTATTGGAGGTTGGCCCCTCAAAGTGGTTGATTTATAAGGCGTTGATCTCTCTTTTCTTCTATTTTTGGAGCTGGTTTCATAACACATTCGCTTGCAGATAGTAGGACGAAGACTAATCTTTTCGAAAACCTAGCATGGAAGTTAATTCTGTCATCATATGATTTTGAAAGTGTGAACTATGATCTGTGATGATTGAGATAGGTACAACAAAATGGCAGATGACCTCGCTGAATAGGAAAAGAGCGGTGATTTATCTATCAACCTTAAAAGTGGGAATGGCTTTGCCCATTTTGTGAAATAGTCGACTGCAACTATGATGTAGTTATGGCGATTGCATGTAACGAAGTCTATTCCCCATTTAGCGAAAGGACCAATAGAGATAACCGGATGAAGAGGGACGGGATGGGCATACATTTTCTTCGTGAAAATCTGACACAGATGGCACTTCTGGACCGTTGCGATGTAGTCTTTAAAAAAAGTGGGCCAACAATATCCTACATGCAAGATTTTTTGGGCAGTAGATACGCCAAAAATATGACTGCCACATGCCGCTGCGTGAAAGTCATTTAAAACGTGTTCTTCCTGTTTAAGAGTGAGACAACGTCGAAGAATACTATGGACTTGACGATGATATAGAGTAACATTTAGCACGAGGTAGTGTTTCACTTGATGACGAATACAACAGCGATTATCTGATGTGAGAGTTGGGTGGAATCATTGAGTTTGGAGGTAGACAAGAATTTCTCCATACCAAGGATCAGAAGGATCAACCAGATAGACAGATTCATCAGGAAAAGGATCATGAGCTACTTCTTCCTGGTCAATTTGGGGAAGGTCCGACAGCAATTCGGCGAACACTAGATTTTTCTTTTCTTTGGCAGTAGTGAAAACCAAATGAAACTGTTGGAGGATTACAACCCATTTGGAATATTTTCCTCCAATGATTTGATGAGACAAGATGTCGCATGGGATTCTCCAAAGCAATTACGATATTCTACCGTAGCAATATATAGTGTTGGAGGCAGGTGACAGTGAAGACCACCGCAAGAGATAGTTTCTCCACATGTGAATATCATAGTTAAGGTCTAATGAGACCTTTTTATAGATAATATATCACATGCTCACTATCGTCATCGTGAAAGTGTGTAATATCCTAAAATAGGGAATTTCTACAACAATAATAACATCTTAAGATTTTACAAAGTTGGAGATAGTTCATATGATGTGTTAAAAATGCATAGAAATCAGTTAAAGTTACATCAGCAACTTATACTCCATTTTATGATCCAAAAGTTGGGGAAACATAGCAAAATAAGCCCCAAAAACGTTATTCCCAGCTATTTGCGTAATAATAGAGGAAAATAATAGTGGGATCATTCAGCTTATGCTATATGGGACTCACATCCAGAAAAGAATCAGAAACAAATAATTTTTTCTATGTTAAACAGACCTCCCAGTCCCGATATGGCTCAGAAAGGCCCAAATCCCATGACTTAACTCAACAGAAAGATACTGAAGCATATACAGCATGATTTTTTGCGGGTTTCAAATGTAATATGACGAAACATCATATTTCAGTTTTATTATATCAAAACATAGAGAAAAATGGAGATCTAGCTCCTTTTATACATCAAAGAGATAACCCAACAAGGGTTTCATGAGAGCGCAAGTACATAATAGCAGATTTGCAGATTTAGATATGGAAAACATAGTATACTACAGCTCTATATATATGTAGCTTAAAATTTACAAGAGAGGGAATAATAATGCTTTACAAAGCCTTCTAAGAGAAGGGTTGGCAATTCCTCCAAGGAACAAGCTCACAAACAAGGGCTTAACCCTTGCTACTGCAACACTGAGTAAAATGACGCAGTTTTTGGCATTGACTGTGCTATAGGAGGTGGAGAATGCTTTGGCCACATGCCAAGATGTACAAGATGCTCAGAAACCTTTGTTACAGATCTTGCAAAGATAGGGAAGCTCCTTCCTCTGAAAGATAAGCTCATAAAGTGGTGTTGGGGACTTTCCACTGCAACACCCTGCAACTCAACACTATTCTCTGCAGAAATAACGATGTCGCTAAAGGAGGATGATTGGCCTCAAGCCTAGCTGTGGAAACTGAAGTACAATACTCCTTCAAGAGGGTTCTCAACAAAGGATAAGGATTCCTAAACAGGAGATCCTTGTGCTAAATAGCACTGCAGCTCTGCTACACAGCAAGAGGATGCCAAACAGTCTAAATAGACAAAATAAATAATATCCAAGCTAACCCAAAATGGTTTCCATCCTCTTCCTTATAAACTTTGTTAGCCTCCTCAGCTTGTGTCCCACCCATTAGGGTTTCCAACTCCACATGAGCAATCTCCTTCCAAAATCACGTTGTACCTTCATCAAGGCCACTCCTCCATACTACACTATTTGATTTGGTGAAGTTTGACCTCTCCAATTTGCTTCATCCCTTTTCACACTCAAGTGCCTCCAATCCAGCTCTCAAATGTCTGTCTATGTTGATCCTTGTTCACACTAAACTAGTTTCATTGTTTATCTCTTCTTCTTCATGCATGCATGTTGACTTAGTCAAACTTGACTTTGTCCTCATCCATTTGCCCTTGTTTACACACACAAGTGTAAAATCCAACTACTGTGATGATCTCCTTTCACATTATGATGAGTTTTATTCATGTTTTTATTATGCATGGGCCTCCTTACCCATTTATTCAACTCATAGGTCATAAAATCAAAACTATAATATTCCAATTAGCTGCAAGCTAATTTTGGAATATTATAGTCCTCCCCTCCCAAATGTTGCTTGTCCTCAAGCAACTACAGGGATAGAACTGGAGAGTCTCCTTCCCTCCTCCTGTAGTATCATCATATGATGAACTCCTCCAAGGAAAATTATGCCATCTCATCAATGGAACTCCGTAGTGCCTCTCCCAAGCATACAAGTTAGCATTTGGTGAAACATCCCATATGGCCATCAGCATGGTAAGTGAAGTACTCAAGGAGACAACTATGTGATGTCTAGAGGTCCTCTCAAGGCAAGGAGTCTGAAATGTGTTGGGAAAAATCCTTCCCATGTGGATCCTCCATCCCCAAGCAATCATCCATACAGAATGAGTTACCTCCCCACATGGCAACTCCTCAAAATCCTCTTCCCAAAGTAACTACAGCAACAAGGACTCTTGCTACCTCCTTGGATTATAAAAATGCAAATCATGGAGCAATAATACAATGAAGGACATGTGAGATGTCTCATCAACATAGTACAAACCAGCTCCCTTATACATCATGTGGAATTTTTCCTTCCTCCCAAAACAATGTACATACATGAAATACATCTCAAACATAATTACATGTGAATACATGAGACATATCTCAAACCAAGGTAAATACATGGACATAAGATCTGACATATGATGTCCAAACTCTCTTCTCAATAGCCACAATAACCATTGTTGGGAAAAAAAAACTGAGAGGGGGGGTGAATCAGTATTTAGAGCTGACTGAAATTTTTTTACTTTTTCTTTGAGCAGATTTCCATACGCGGTTTTTATGAACTGAACTAGTGTATGCATGCGGAAATATAGAAGGAAAATAGAGTATACTTATTTATCTTTCGGATTTAGAGAATTAGTCTTTTAAATAGATTTATCAGTTATGAATAGTTCTAGATAATCAGAAGCTATGAGCAGTAAACAACAGTATAAAGCATCACACACATGAACACCAATATTTAAGCTGGAAACCCAATTCGGGAGAAAACCTCCGCTGCTGTCGTCTCTGTCTTTAATATTTATTATATAGAAAACCTTTTACAACATTGTACTGATGCAGACTTATACCAGTACGCAGGCTTCTACCTGCAGAAGGCTTCACCCTTCTCTCGTTTTCCAGCTACAACTGGAAGGGAGCTCCAACCCCCTAATCTCGTTTACCAGCCTCTCCTGGAAGGGAGCTTCAACCCCCTGATTTTAATACCAGCTACTACTGGCTGAAAGCTTCTACTTTCATACTGAAGGCTTCAACCCTCAGATCCACTGCATACCATGTTTCATAAATTTTCCTACTGGATCAAAACAACGTCAATACAACCCCTTAACATCAACAACCATACATTACCCAAAAATTCAATCAGAACAGCAATACCACTGTAACAAGAATATCAGAAATAACCTAGAATTCAGAGTAGATAATCAGATACACATTCAACCTTGAACAACCATCAATTCAAATAGAATACGCTACTTCTCTTTACTGAAGCCGTGTGTATAAGCGCTTCCCTACTCACCAACCTGTGTATGCCTCTGTGCATACTTTTTTTCGTAACATGAAATGCATACGCCACTTCTCTTCATCGAAGCCGCGTGTATACGCACTTTTCTTCGCATCAACCTGCGTTTACTTCTGAGAATACTGATTTTTAGAATGTGATCAAGCTCAGATACAGATCTGAGGCTTTCAGCAATGCAAAACCTTTAGATAGTCAGTCAGGTTTAACCATGTTTTCTCACTTATCCTTCATCATGTTTTCTCAATCAGTGATTATATTTGTTCATTATCAAATCAGCAGCATACTCCATATACAATCAACCCTAAAATTCAAGTAGAATTCATTGACCGACAGTAGAGAGAAACCAGAAATCACAGAAGTAATATCTGTAAATAAGATTCAGAAACCCGAACTTCCATACGCGCTTTTTATTAAGCGAACTCGCGTATATACACGCTTTTACCGAGACAAAATAGCGTATAGATCTGTAAGAGATAAATTTGCAGAACAGACCAGATCTATAAAATTACCCAGATTTCTTCAATTTCTTCAACAGACTTGCACCAGGTCTTCATTGTTTCTTTTGCAGATCATCCTAAAGATTCATCATTTCTAGATCTAGAGATCTTGACCCTTCATCATATCCATAGGTGCATCATAGATTCAAATCTATCAATTAAGAACAAAGTTCAACCATGCAGATATTCCTTAGAGGAATTTATTCATCAACAACCCTTACACGCACACTTTGCACTATGATCTTCTTCTCCTTAAATAGATTTAGCTTTTACCAATACCATGAGCCAAAACCACACAACTTCTGATGGTATTCTTGGACGGAATCAAATAAACCATACAACGCTCAATATTGTGTGCCAAAACCATGGTAACGCCCCTTGGTATTATAAATTTGGAGCGCAAAAGGGCATACATGACTTGGGACGTACTTATCCGCGTGCATACTGTTAGCCACCTGTAAAATTTGATTATCCCAAAAGGTGGCTAAATCTATTTTTGAGCCTTCAAGGAACAATTTTTTCTTACAAAAAACTGGCTCTTAAAGACTTTTTATGGGCCTCATGCCTCTGTCCAACCCTCATCGTTGTTCCCATCTTGAAAAAACTCTGAAATCCTGTTGCTTTCCAAAGCCAAAATATTGTTGCAAGCACCATTTTCTCCTTTCCCTTCTTCCCAAATTAACCTCATCTTTCTATCCCCTTATTTCCCACAAAAATCCCTCAATTTCATATTTCTGCCTTTTCCCCTCATCGAAATCCCCTTTATAAGGTTTAAGACTCACTCTTAGCCTTATCGGAACCCTCAAACCTTTGAAAATCATGAGAAAACACCATTAAAAACCCATTTTGTTATATATATTGGGCTTAAGCCCCCTTGGGCTAAGTCCCTATCCTTTCCGCCCATACGCCCTGGCGCCGTGACCGCGCGCTGAGCCAGTCGAGCGCTTATCCGGTTTAAATAAATATTTCTTCGCAAACCATTAAAAAACCTTTGATATTTATTTAAACCGTCGAAATTCATTTTATTTTATTTTTCTGCCCGTGCAAATTATGGAGCGATCTCAACTGTCGATTCAATCCATAGATCTGATGGTGCAGAGTGCGCCTCCCTGTGGGCCCCCTAGCCATGCGTCGTTTCCCCAAAACTGCGTGGTTTTTATCGCACCACTCTTCGGTGGAGGGCGGTTTTTGCCCGATGGCCAGTGATTCCATACATCGCTTGACACGTGTCCCTTGTAATTTTTATGAAACCATCATCCATCGCGCATTAACATTCAGACCTGGACACCCAACGATATCACTGTGGACCGTCCGATCTGGGCCCACTGATCCAATGGTGATCGCTCACCGAAGTTGCTCGATGGTTAACGAAGGTGCGCACATGATAACTGGGCCATCTTACAGCAGCAAATCAATCTCCGCCGTCGATCTGATCTGTAGATCGACGGCCCAAAATTCATCGCCCGATCTCTCCGTTTGACTTTCCATTGCCCAATCCCCACCGTCAATCTCTGCGTTATCGACAACTCAGATTCATCCTTCTCCTCTGACTGCCTCGTTCAATCTCGACCGTCGATCTCTGCACAATCGATGGCTCAGATTTAATCCTTCTTTCACCCATTCCATGATCGCTCTCAATCAATCCTGACCATTGGATGATGCCATCCAAAGGCTCTGATCTCCTTGCACGCCCTTTGATGCAGTCAACCTATAAAAGCAGGATTTTTTAATAGTTTTCGTATTTTGCAGGGTTTTCTATCATTTTCTCGCAATTTTCAAAGAAGATTCAGAGGCGGAGGGTGACGACCCTCCCGTCTTCGATTCATCAAAGGAAATCATCCACAGGGTGGAAATGCACGTTTCCTCAGTGTTTCCCTAGGCATGGATGCCTTATGAACCCTACGCAACCCTGCACAATAGCAAAGAACACAGCAAATCGGGCACAGACAAAGAGTATCAGCATCAAAGAAAAAAATGCACCAGAACAGAGGATTAAAGGACAGATTTGTGGGGATTACATCTAAGATGCTTATCAAAAGCCTAATCCCCAAATAAAACATAGTTTACAGAAAACCTAAAGTGTTTTATCAAGCAAGAATGCTTCCACTTCCACAATCTGAGGTAAATCGATTCCTCTCAGCTACCATAGTGCCACCTGTTCCTCAAAGTACTCAATCAGGGGCCAAAGTTATTGATTAAAGAAATATCTGCCTCACAGCGCAGCCAGGGAGTTACTCCTGCAAGGAAATAAACGCAAAAATATTTGCAGAGTTACTCCAAACATCACACAAAGCTTCCAAGGTCAACAGAAGCTCCCACCAAGATTAATTCATAAGTGTAAATCAATTAATACAGTGAAACACATGTACAGTTTCTTCTTTGAGCCCCCCAAGGGCCAAGAAGACATTAACTCTGTATTAATTTTAATTGAGATCTTTTATCAGATCTAACCTCCTTGTTATTCTATATATACTACAACAGAAGATGAGTGAGGGGTTGGTTGTAGAACTTTGATATACATTTGAGAAAAAACTTCTGATTGTACATAGTATTCACTGGCTCTTGGAGCTCTGCCAGTGATAGATAGGTTAGGCTGAGATGTGTAGATGGTTGCTAACCTAAAGCACTGGACTTAAAGCTATAACTGTTTTGAAGCATCAATACAAGCTGATTTATGGGATCCTGGTCTATGTTGATGGTGATGTTTCTCTAATTGTAACTTGTTATTTTGTTTCTGTTTCCATCTGTGTTTCATATTCTCTTATAAAGAACAACATGCATAGAGTTAGGACCTACTTTATATCAGTAACCTTCTCTAACTGAAAATCATTATCTGAATGTTTTCTTCCATCTGTGTTATTTAGGAATGATTTAATTATGTTTAAGCATAGGAATGTTGGTGTTCCCTCGTCTTATTGTCTTAGCTGAATGTTATTCTTAGATGTTATTTTCATTATATGTTTAGTGAAGATGAACTGAGGAAGATATGGTGAGCCCTGGTCCCAGTATGATCCCACAGACTATCTGATTGTTTCCCTTTGAATGTGCCAAAAGCTGGCTAGTTTCAAAGTACTTACCAGATCTTAGGCCATTCTGTCGTTATCTTTGTATTTGTCTTGAAAGTAATCAAGTAAAGCAGAGCTAGGAGAGGATTTGTGGTGAGCCCAACCCGCTAGTTTCTGCTCCAAAAATTTCCTTCAGGTTTCCCTTTGTTTTGAGATGTTTTCTATTGAAAGTGTATCAAAGGCTGGCTAGTTTCAAAGTACTTACCAGATCCTAGTTTACTTTTATGTTTTTCTTGAGTTCATGTAAAAAGCTGGTTAGTTTCAAAGTACTTACCAGATCCTGGGCTGCTCTTGTTTCTGCATATGTTTATTTCTCCTTCTTATTGTATCATTCCATTCCATAAATCAATCTTCAAAGAGATCCTTAGACATAGATGACTTGCCCCATGGACCACTCTTGCCTCTTTCTATTCCAATTAAACCCTATTATGACTCCATAGCCCAATGGACTAAAACCTGCAATTTTCTACCTTTTTGACCGAAGCTTACTCTTATTGCCTGCAACTTCTCACCTTCGGAACTTTTTTCACTCAGAACTTTCCACCCTAAACAGTAATCATGCTCAACCATCCAAAAAACAAACAAACCATTGGCCTTCATAACTATCCTAATATCATAACCCCAAACTTCAAAGACAAATCCATCTTTGCACTTTTTGGAGAGATCCCTCTTTGGATTCAGGAGGGCTAGATCCTAGAATCCCAAAGTGGCTGAAACGATGTTGTTTCTGTAATTAGACTCTGCCAATCTTGCTAATAAATTACAGATCCCTATCATTTCTGGCGACTCCGCTGGGGACAAACCCAGAATCATTTCAAGAACATTTGTTATATTAACCAGCTGAGCCACCAGTAACTAACATTTCTGGCGACTCCACTGGGGATCGAACCCAGAATCTCTAGTTATTATTTTAGCGCAACCATAGGATATCAGGGATTTGGTTCAAGAAAATTTGTTGTATTAACCAGCTGAGCCACCAAAAACTAACATTTCTGGCAACTTCGCTGGGGAATGAGTGTTGTTGATACCTTCTAAGACTTCAGAGAAGCCTCAATTCAAGAAAACTTTGAGAGTTAAAAGCAGCCTTTTCAAGCACTACCAAGAAATGGTAATCATGATGAAACTTGTTTGAATCAGTGACAATCTAGGTAAACCCTAGGATTCTCTTAAGACTTTATCAAACCTTGGAAAATCAGCTAGCTTAGCCATAAGAGTAGACTGTATTTGTCTTATAACCATAGCTAAGTTTTGAAATAGAGTTAGCATATTCTTAGAAACCACACAACTGAAAAATAACTCAGAAAAAACCAAAAATATTTCAGATTGGTAGTAAAACACTTACTCTTACATTGACACTTATCTTTGTTGTGTTTTACCCCATACTCTTAGACAGAGTCTGGAAAGGGCCAGGTATCTTCCGGATCTCATCCTCTTTCACAGGTGAAATATCTGGTAAATTCCCTCCCAGTCAATCTTTGGTTAGAGTTTGTTGTGTTCCGGGATATCCTTGAAAGGGATATTTCACAAGCATGGTGGTGGACCATAAAACCTTTTACCTATGAAAAGAGCTAAAAACTTCCACTTGGTGACTCCAAAATCCTGAACAGACCTTAAGACTCCACTGGCAAGAACCCTGATCATCGTAATATCATTCAAACGCAGTTAGAGGACTGTAGGATTGAAATTTAGGTAAACAGTTTAGTTAAGCTCTCAAATATTTTCATACCTGGTTGAACTTTTCTTGTTTATTTGGGTCTGAAAAACACAACATAGTGGCTCCTAGAAAGATTCACACTAGAGCCTATCCTGTCCCTGATCCACCTGAAGTAGTTGAGAACCCAAAAATTATCCTTAGGAAGTTTCCTAAGATTAAATTATCAACTGGTTTCAGACCACCCTTGAGAGCTAAATCAGTTCCTGAACATCTTTCAGCTCTACAAAAATCACAAGCTGACTTAGTAAATCCATTTATAACTAGGTCATTTGATGATATAATGCAGCTAGATTCTGAGTCTTCACTTTCTTCTCCTGAAACTAGTGAACATCTTGGTAGTAGAGAAACAACACCTCTTGATTTGCATTTCCTCCACAACCTATGTGTCTCTCATCCAAGATCAGCTCAGAAATCTGCTGTTGTTCCATCCACATCACTTCATCCAACATCCACTGTCCAAACCACTCCACTTCAGCCCACCTTCCCTTTTGTCAACCCACCTGTGAATCCACCTCCACCTCCTGCCATGGCTGCATGGTATGCTCCCTTAGTCCTTCCTGCACCATTAGTCAACCTTCCATAGGACTATCAGTCCAAAATTCCATTATATGATGCTAACAATACTACAACTGCATCACAACATGTGGATAATATGGATGACTATTTTGACAGAAATGAAATTGATGATGATTCTGTCAAACTTAGATTATTTGCTCAAAGCCTGGGGGGAGAAGTAAGAAAATGGTTTAAAGGCTTAGCCCCCCATAGTATCAATGATCTCCAAGGCTTCCATCAAAAATTCTTAAACAAATGGGAAGTTAAAAATAATCCTCTCCAAGTCCTTTTTTATTACAAGAACCTTCACAGAAACCCTGGGGAAAGTGTCCAAGCTTATTTCACTAGATTCAATAGTGTGTATAATGCACTTTCCCTGGAACTAAAACCTCCACAAGGCTCAGCTTTAAACAATTTTCCTGAAGGGTTTGATTCTGACATGACCTATCAGCTGAGAGAGAGAGACTTTGCAACTCTTGAAGATATGCAAAGGGGTGCTCTTTCTGTAGAAGTCAACCTGATGGAGAAAAGAGCAAGGATGAAAGCTGAGAAGAGAGTATCTTTTAGAGAGGAATCCACACCTTCCACTTCCAATTCAAAGATGGAAATAATGATGGAAGAAATAATGAAAGAGATGAGCATAATTAAGAGAGAACAATCAAGTTAAAACCAAAGTGCTCCTCAAAACTAAAACCAAAACCAGAATCAAAATTCTAGAAGGAACCAACCTCCAAACAGACCTAGGGAAGATGATCAACAGATCACTCCTCCCTTTCATCAAAACTATGTGAGTGAGGTTGAGGAAACAGATCAAATAACATAGGAAGATGATATTAACCTATTCGAGGTAGATTATGATGACTTTGAGGTTCATTATGATAGAAAACAAGGTATTTATACACCTTATGATGACAAAAGAGATGATAATGGAAATTTTTGTCAAGACATGGAAAATGCCATCGCAGAACCTCAAAGAGAATATGACCTCAGAAGTAAATCTATTCAACAAACCCCCAACAACAAAACCTCTGACAAATCCTCACAAAACAACACTGCAACCAAGCCTAAAATTGTCAAACAAAAGGATAAAATAGTGGCTGAAAATTCTAAAAAAGGTAAAGGAAAAAGCACTCAAGACAATGAAAAATAGAGTGCAGACATTAGTAGTACTAACACTACAGCTAGTACTCCTGTGAGAAATTTTTTATCAAATGTAAATAAAACAAAACAACAACCTAACGTTGCAGATAGAATGGCAGTTAATAAGGCTGAAACAAGTTTTTTAAGGAACCAGATTCCTTTAAGCCTGGAGCAGGAAATCTCAAAGATCAAAATTTCTATTCCTCTCACCGAGTTAGCTACCCAACATGTATATAGGACCCAAATTTTGAAGGCTTTAAATTTAGAAGACAACAATGACACAGTCAATCTTAACGACGACCAACCAGAGCTTATTTTTGGTCCAAAGATTGAAGGAAAATATCAAGAGGGACTTGTTCCTCCCTTTTATGTGAGTTTTAACATTCATGACAATATTTTGCACAACGCTATGCATGACTCAGGGGCTTATCATAATCTAATGCCTAAAGCTGTAATGGAGAGCCTGGGTCTAGAAATCACCAGACCTTGTAAAGACCTTTACTCTTTTGATTCTAGCAGAGTAAAATGTTTAGCATTGATCAAGGACCTCTATGTTAAATTAGCTCAAATTCCATCCAAATGCTTAGTCATGGATATTGTTGTGGCTGATGTCCCTCCAAAATATGGAATGCTTTTATCAAGATCTTGGGGGGCTAAGGTACAAGGGACTATGAAAATGGACATGACCTATGCGACTATCCCTGTTTTCAATCAAACTAGAAGAATTTACAGGGAATCCCATATGAAATACACAGTCACAAGCCAAGACAGAACACAAAACTCTCATACCTATTCTGTAAATACAGGCCTCGATTATTTTATCATGTTTAATAATGAAACACTCAGTGAACAAGTCACTTTAACAGAATTAATGGCCGATAGAGAGGAGGAGGTAAATACCAATCAACTGTCAAAATGGTTTGCCGAACCTTTAAACAACAACAAACCAGATGTGGGTCTTGAACTACAATTCATGTGTCCCTGGCTTCTAAATGTTGAGAGTCAAGAATGTATCCCTCAAATAAATGAAAATCTGGGGGAATCAAAACAAATTCGACTCAGTGTTGAGATTCCACAACAACACTTGAGCACGATAGTTGAAGAGGACTCTAAACAAGATAAAACCGACAAAGGTCCTCTCTGGAGTATGTATTTTGATGGGTCATGCACTAGAACTAATGCTCGTGCAGGTGTCTGGATTACTAACACCGAAAACAACCATACAGAATGCATTTAATGTAAATTAAACTTTTAGTGTTCCAATAACATAGCAGAATATGAGTCCCTTCTCTTAGGCTTACATCTTCTGAAAAAGTTAGGAGCTAGGAGAATCAATGTATATGGGGATTCTGAATTGATCATTAGGCAAGTAAATGGGGAGTATAACGCAAATCATCCCAGACTTAGAGCCTACCGGAATGATGTCATGGACCTTTTAAAAACATTCGAGGAGTCCAAAGTAATTTTTGTCCCAAGGAAAAGAAACATTGCAGCCCACAATTTAGCCTTTGCAGCTAGGACATGCTTAGCGCCATTTGAAACCAAAGACTGTACAACTAAGATAAAGTTTAGACTAGCAGTGCCTGATAATAAGAAGTATTGGCAGGTGTTTGAAAATGACAAACAAATAGAAGACTTCATGCAATTCAGAAATGAATTCGAACTGAAAAGTTCGGACTCAGACTATGAAACAGACTGCAGTGAAGAAAACTTTCTTGGTGAAGAACAATCGTCTCCAGAGCCTGTCAATATTAACCTATTGTCTAGCAAACTTACGAACAAAACAGAGGAGTTGGAAACTCTCCGTGCTAAAGATGAAAGTTTGCCTAGAGTTCTGGCCCCTTTAGAAGAATTGTTTGATTTTGACGATGTGGCCAAAAAAACCGAAACTGGAACCCGTAGAGACTGAAGTGGAGGAGTGCAATATAGGCAGTGAGGAAAAACAAAAAATGATTAAATTGTCTAAAACTTTACCAACTCATATTAAATTCAAATACATTGAGCTGTTTAAAGAGTTTTCTTATGTTTTTGCATGGAGTTACGAAGATCTTAAGTCCTATGACACTGAAATAATACAGCACAAAATTCCCCTTAAAGAAAACCAAAAACCATTCAAACAGAAGCTGCGCAGAATAAACCCTGTTCAGTTGCCTTTAGTTGAGAAGGAGATTAAAAAGATGTATGAGGCTAGTATTATTGTCCCTATTAGATATTCTGAATGGGTATCTAATCTGGTGTCTGTTAGGAAGAAAACTGGAGAAATTAGGCTTTGTATAGACTTTAGAGACTTAAACAAAGCTTCATTAAAAGACAACTACTCTTTACCCAAGATGGTTCATATTTTACAAAGGGTGGTAGGGTCTAGAAGAATTTCTTTGCTGGATGGCTATTCAGGGTACAATCAGATCTTGGTTTACCCTCCAGATCAATTAAAGATAGCCTTTACTACACCATGGGGCACTTTCATGTATGTGAAAATTCCCTTTGGTCTAATGAATGCTGGAGCAACTTTCCAAAGAGCCATGGAAATAACATTCTCAGAAGAATTTGGCTTCTTCATCATTATCTATCTTGATGATGTCATTGTGTTTTAAAAAACAGATGAAGAACACTTAGAAAATATAAGAAATTTTTTCGAGAAGTGCAGAAGGTTTGGAATATCTTTAAACCCTAAGAAGACACTATTCAGTCTCCAAGAAGGTAAGCTTCTTGGACACATTATTTCAAAATAGGGTATAAAGGTAGATCCAAAGAGGATTGGGGCCATATTGAAAATTTCTCATCCTTGAAACATCAGGGAGATGCAATATTTCATTGGGAAGATTAACTTTTTGAGAAGGTCCATACCCAACTTAGCTGAGCTCCTTAGGAATATCACAAACATGCTGAAAAAGGAGCAGGGGGTAAAATGGACCTTGGAAGCAAAGAAGTCCTTTGAACTGGTGAAACAAGCGTTGACCAAAGTGTCGGTTCTGATAAGTCTTGATTTTTCAAAAGATTTTTATAGTTTCTCATTTGCATCAGAACATACCATAGCTGCTGTCCTTTTACAGAAAAACCCACAAGGACAACAACAGCCTATTACATTCTTTAGCAAGGAATTGAGGGATGCTTCTTTGAAGTACAACATTATGGAGAAGCAAGCATTTTCTTTGGTTAAAGCATTGAAAGAATTTAGAGTATACATCCTTCACTCACACATCATTTCTTTTGTCCCAAATTCAGTGGTTAAAGAAGTTCTAACACAAGACCCAGATGGTAAGAGAGGTAATTGGATTGCTGTTATCCTTGAATATGATTTAGAGATAAAACACACTAAGCTCATCAAAGGCCAAGGTCTAGCTAGATTAATGGCTGAATCAAATTGTGAAGTTCTTGATATTCATATGATTAATGCTTTAGATGATCAAGAGGAAATATCAACACCCATTGTTGAAAACTATTTTATGAATTCCTCTTGGTATGCTGATATCCTTTATGTTCTGCTTAATTTGAATACACCTCCTGGTTTGACAAAAACAAAGGCAAGGTTCCTAAAATTGAAAGTTGTAAACTATTGCATTATATATAAATCTCTGTATTGGAAAAATGCAAGTGGTCTATTGCTTAAATGTTTTCCTGAGTTTGATGCAAAGAAGGTTAAGTACCAGTTCCATAAAGAAGAGTGTGGAGGTCATTTGTACTGGAAGACAACAACCAACAAAATTTTGAGGGCTGGTTTCTATTGGCCTACTCTTTTCCATGATGTACACAAGATTATCATAGCCTTTCATAAGTGTCAAATTTTTGAAGGCAAAAGAAAATTGCTACCCCTCCCTTTGCATCCAATCACTGTTGAAGCCCCATTTCAATAGTGGAGACTTGAATTTATAGGAGAAATCCATCCACCATCTTCTACTCAGTATAGATGGATTCTCACTGCCACAGAATATTTCACTAAGTGGATAGAATCCATTCCTTGTAGGCAGGCCAATGATTCAGTGACCATAAAATTTATGGAGACTAATATTCTCTCTAGATTTGGCTGTCCTACCAAGATCATCACTGATAATGCAGCATCATTTGGATCAAAGAAGATGGTTGAGTTCTGCCACAGATATCAGATAACATTGGGTCATTCTACGGCTTATTACCCTCAAGGTAATGGACTTGCAAAATCCTCAAACAAAAGCTTAGTGAACATAATCAAGAAACTGTTGGAGGACAACAAGAAGTCTTGGCACACAAAGCTGATTCATGCACTTTGGGCAGACAGATTGACTTTAAAGAAATCCATTGGTATGTCACCCTTTCAGCTTGTGTATGGTACTGATGCAATTTTTCCAAATAGCCTTGGTGTACCAGTGATCAAGTTGATTCAAGAGTTGCAGACTGAAGATAACGACATGATCAGAAGAATAAATCAGACCATTCATCTTCAGCAAACCAGGGAGGAAGTTTATAACAAAGCATTGCAGAAGTAGGACAACATTAAAAAGCTTTTTGACAAAAGAACAAAGGCCAACAATTTCAAGATTGGGGAAAAAGTTTTAAAATGGGACTCAAGGAGGGAAGAGAAGGGAAAGCATGGAAAATTTGACAACCTATGGCTTGGCCCATACTCTATGCATTTAGCTGCTGGTAACAATGCATTTTTCTTGCAGGAGTTGAATGGAGCAGAATTGTTTGGGGGTCCTATCAATGGCAAGATGCTTAAGCATTACTTCTCTTGATCCATATTATGTTTTGAAACATTTTTATCTTTTCCATTATGAATATTTCATCCACCATTGCATTCAAAGTTTTAAAAAACAAAAATACAAAAACAAAGAAAAAGAGAAAAGAGGGTGGATTTTGAAAACAAGAAAGGTATAGCCCCATACCAAAAAAGAGAAACAAATCTGAAAGTGTGCAAGCTCAAATGCCACTCCTAAAAAACACACTTCTAGTTAGTAAAATTGTTTAATCTTGACTAATTAGCTTTAAATTTTCTTCTGGTAGGATAGTGAATTTGATATGCCAAACTGTCTAATCTTGGCTTATCAGTAGATAGTTTAGAATATAAATTAAAGGTTCAAACATGATCAAAATCTGAACCTAAGGTTGCAAAGAGAAATGACTCAAATCTGTTCTATATTTCTAAGTCAAAGAGATGTAAAAATCTGGTTCTAATTAGCTCAAAATCTGAACCAGAAGAAAAGGAAAGACAACTCAAAAAGAGTCAAAACAGAGCTATGAAAAGAGGAAGGAAATGTTTCCAAATTTTCAGATCTTATGCCTTCCATTTTTTATTTATTCTTTTTGCAAAATAAATGTCTATTTGCAGCTTGTCTTAAGCCTTCCATTTTTGATTTATTCTTTTTGCAAAATAAATGTCTATGTGCAGCTTGTCTTTATGCCATAGATCACAGCAAGTCAAACTGCTTAATCTTGACTTGAATGTTTTTAAATTTATGTTTTAGAAATTTAGAGAATGAAAATATGTTGGATAGTTTAATCCCAAAAGATAGTAGAATAGGTAGAGAAGCATCTGAAATAAACTATTTAATCCGAGTTCAGGGAGAAATAAGGAGTAGAATTAGATTAGTTTCTTGCTTTCAAAAGAATAAAATGTTGTGAAAAGAGTTTTCCAATCCAAGTGCAATCTATCGAAGAAAAAATGTTAGATCTGTAGGGTTGGGTAGGTAGGAGGTTGTATTGATGAATATTCATTTCTTTCATGACTGATAATACATTTTCAGAGAAAATCATCCCATCACAGGAAGAGAAGCCCAATGGATGAGGCAACTGATCAGCCTCCAAGAGAATGCAAGTCTGAAGTTCTTGATGCCTTCAAGAAGGCACCATCCCCAAGTGGAGCCACTGTTAGCCACTTGTAAAATTTGATTATCCCAAAAGGTGGCTAAATCTATTTTTGAGCCTTCAAGGAACAATTTTTTCTCACAAAAAATTGTTGGCTCTTGAAGACTTTTTGAAGGCCTCATGCCTCTGTCCAACCTTAACTGTTGTTCCCATATTGAAAAACTCTGAAATCCTGTTGATTTCCAAAGCCAAAACTGCAAACACCATTTTATCCTTTTCCTTCTTCCCAAATTAACCTCATCTTTCTATCCCCCCTATTTCCCACAAAATCACTCATTTTTTCTTTTCTGCTTTTTCCCCTCATCAAAATCCCCTTTGTAAGGTTTAAGACTCACTCTTGGCCTTATCGGAACCCTCAAACCTTAGAAAATCATGAGAAAAAACCATTCAAAACCCATTTTGTTATATATATTGGGCTTAATCCCCCTTGGGATAAGTACCTAGCCTTTCCGCCCATACACCCTGGCGCCGTGACCTTGCGCTAAGCCAGTGGGGCGCTTATCCGGTTTAAATAAATATTTCTTCACAAACCATTAAGAAGCCTTTGATATTTATTTAAACTGTCGAAATTCATTTTATTTAATTTTTCCGCCCATGAAAATTATGGAGCAATCTCGACCGTCGATTCAATCCATAGATCCGACGGTGCAGAGTGCGCCTCCCTGTGGACCCCACAGCTGTGCACCATTTTCCCAAAACTGCGTGGTTTTTATCGCACCACTCTTCGGAAGAGGGCAGTTTTTTCTCGATGGCCAGCGATTCCATACATCGCTTGCACGTGTCCCTTGTACTATTTGTAAAACCGACGTCCATCCATCATCCAACGCGCGTTAATGTTCGGACCGAGATGCCCAGCGATATCGCTGTGGACCATCTAATCTGGGCCCACTAATCCAACGGTGATCGCTCACCAAAGTTGCTCGATGGTTAACGAAGGTGTGCGCACGATAGCCGGGCCATTATACACCAGAAAATAAATCTCCATCGTCGATTTGATCTGCAGATCGACGGCCCACAATTCATCACCCGATCTCTTCGTTTGAATTTCCATTGCCCAATCCTGACCGTCGATCTCTGTGCGATCGATGGCTCAGATTCATCCTTATCCTTTGACCGCCTCGTTCAATCTTGACCGACGATCTCTGCACGATCGACGGCTCAAATTTAATCCTTCTTTCACCCATTCCACGATCGCTCCTGATCAATCCTGACCGTTGGATGATGCCATCCAACGACTCTAATCTCCTCGCATGCCCTTCGATGCAGTCAACCTATAAAAGCAGGATTTTTTAATAGTTTTCGTATTTTGCAGGGTTTTCTATCATTTTCTCACAATTTTCAAAGAAGATTCAGAGGCGGAGGGTGATGACCCTCCCGTCTTCGATTCATCAAAGGAAATCAAATGCACGTTTCCTCAGTGTTTCCCCAGGCATGGATGCCTTATGAACCCTGCGCAGCCCTGCACAACAGCAAAGAACACAGCAAATCAGGAACAGACAAAGAGTATCAACGTCAAAGACAAAAATGCATCAGAACAGAGCATTAAAGGATAGATTTGTGGGGATTACATCTAAGATGCTTATCAAAATCCTAATCCCCTAATAAAACACAGTTTACAGAAAAAATAAAGTGTTTTATCAAGCAAGAATGCTTCCACTACCACAATCTGAGGCAAATCGATTCCTCTGAGCTACCATAGTGCCACCTGTTCCTCAAAGTACTCAATTAGGGGCCGAAGTTATTGATTAAAGAAATATCTGCCTCACAGCACAGGTAGGGAGTTACTCCTGCAAGGAAATAAATGAAGAAATATTTGCAGAGTTACTCCAAACATCACACAAAGCCTCCAAGGTCAACAGAAGCTCCCACCGAGCTTAATTCATAAGTGTAAATCAATTAATACAGTGAAACACCTGTACAGTTTCTTCTTTGAGCCCCCCAAGGGCCAAGAAGACATTAACTCTCTATTAATTGTAATTGAGATCTTTTATCAGATCTAACCTCCTCGTTCTTCTATATATACTACAGCAGAAGATGAGTGAGGGGTTGGTTGTAGAACTTTGATATACATTTGAGCAAAAACTTCTGATTGTACATAGTATTCACTGGCTCTTGGAGCTCTGCCGGTGATAGATAGGTTAGGCTGAGATGTGTAGATGGTTGCTAACCTAAAGCACTGGACTTAAAGCTATAACTGGTTTGAAGCATCAATACAAGCTGATTTATGGGATCCTGGTCTATGTTGACGGTGATGTTTCTCTAATTGTAACTTGTTATTTTGTTTCTGTTTCCATCTGTGTTTCATATTCTCTTATAAAGAACATCATGCATAGAGTTAGGACCTACTGTATATCAGTAACCTTCTTTGACAGAAAATCGTTATCTGAATGTTTTCTTCCATCTGTGTTATTTAGGAATGATTTAATTCAGTTTAAGCATAGGAATGTTGGCGTTCCCTCGTCTTATTTTCTTAGCTGAATGTTATTCTTCGATGTTATTTTCAGTATATGTTTAGTGAAGATGAATTGAGGAAGAGATGGTGAGCCCTGGTCCCAGTATGATCCCACAGACTATCTGATTGTTTCCCTTTGAATGTGTCAAAAGATGGCTAGTTTCAAAGTACTTACCAGATCTTAGGCCATTCTGTTGTTATATTTGTATTTGTCTTGAAAGTAATCAAGTAAAGCAGAGCTAGGAGAGGATTTGTGGTGAGCCTGGCCCGCTAGTTTCTGCTCCAAAAATTGCCTTCAGGTTTCCCTTTGTTGCAAGATGTTTTCTATTGAAAGTGTATCAAAGGATGGTTAGTTTCAAAGTACTTACCAAATCCTAGTTTACTTTTATGTTTTTCTTGAGTTCATGTCAAAGGATGGCTAGTTTCAAAGTACTTACCAGATCCTGGGCTGCTCTTGTTTCTGCATCTGTTTATTTCTCCTTCTTATTGTATCATTCCATTCCATAAATCAATATTCAAAGAGATCCTTAGACAAAGATGAGTTTCCCCATGGACCACTCTTGCCTCTTGCTATTCCAATTAAACCCTATTATGACTCCATAGCCCAATGGACTAAAACCTGCAATTTTCTACCTTTTTTACCGAAGCTTACTCTTATTGCCTGCAACTTCTCACCTTTGGAACTTTTTGCACTCAGAACTTTCCACCCTGAACAGTAATCATGCTTAACCATCCAGAAAACAAAAAAACCATTGGCCTTCATAGCTAGCCTAATATCATAACCCCAAACTTCAAATACAAATCCATCTTTGCACTTTTTGGAGAGATCCCTCTCCGGATTCAGGAGGGCTAGATCCTAGAATCCCAAAGTGGTTGAAATGATGTTGTTTCTGTAATTGGACTCTGCCAATCTTGCTAATAAATTACAAATCCCTAACACATACGCAACTTGGCCTTTAAAAACTCGCATATACGTTGTGACATATTATATTTATCATTTCTCCGACACTTACTGGAATTCTTTTCTCTATCACATCTGAACTGAACTGTAGAGACATCATTCTTACATCTTTAACATATAGGTTGCTATCCAAAGACACCTTCATCAAGTAGGTTGCCATCAAGGACAACACATTGCATCATATTTCCAACAATCTCCCCCTTTGGACTTGATGGCAACCATGATGGTGTTTGGTCACCACAACAGATAGATACATTTGATCACCATTATTCAAACACCATGATACTCTCCCCCTTTGACATCAAGGGCAAAGGGCAGACCAAAACCAAAACAAGTTTTTTCTTCTCTTGTAGAAAGAAGAGCTCTGTAGATTTGATGTGCACTGAAGTGACCAAGCTCCCCCTGAGTTCATGCTGAATCTTCAAACATATTTTGAAATGAAGTACATGACTCTATGACCTTTCCTATCACCAAGGACTCATACTTACATCAATGATACAACCAAGTGGATTTACATATGTGACTCAAGTACCCAACCAAGTGGGTTTACACATTTTGACTCAACTACCCAACCAAGTGAGTTTGACTGAATATTTCAATTTTACATCATAGGTCTCGACATGAATTTTTTCATCAATTATAGAAATGACTTATCAAGATCAAAGATTCTCAATAATGAGATCAGACTACAACAAATAATTAGAATGCCAACAATGCATCCTTTCCACATGACCAATGCACCCCCTTAGCCTATGCATCCTGAACACTTTCAACAACAAATCATCAAGGCATCTTCATCAAAAGCATTAGAGAATGAAACAGAAATATGAGAGCTGGAACATCACCAGATAATTAACAAAGACTATAGTCATAAATAATTATGACCCAAAAACAAAATTTGTCAAGAAACACTACATGCTGCTTTGTGACCCTCCTCACAGATATCGGTGATCGTCTCTTCGTAGATGCCGTATCCAATTTGACCTTCAGCTACACAGATCCATCTTCTGAGAGGCAGAGACTACTCCAAGCTTCTGTCTGAGATATTCGAATGCTTCCCTGGGTAAAGGTTTGGTAAATATATCAACAACTTGTTCTTTGGAGGGAACATACTCCAACTTCACCTTTTGTTCAAGCACTTGTTCACGTAAGAAGTGATACTTGATGGGAATGTGCTTGGTCTTGGAATGCATAACAGAATTCTTTGAGATACTGATGGCACTTGTATTATCACACATAATGGAGATAGGAGGTGAACATTTGATTTGAATGTCTTGTAAGGTTTGCATCATCCAAATAATTTGAGTGCAACATGATGCGGCAGCCACATATTCTGCTTCTGCTGTAGATAAGGCAATAGAGCTTTGCTTCTTGCTGAACCAAGATACTAATCGGGGCCCCATATAGAATGCACCACCACTAGTGCTTTTCCAATAATCAACATTTCCAGCCCAATCTGCATCAGTGTAAGCATGAAGAGTGAGATCAGCATTCTTTGGATATGATAGTCCAAAGTCTTGAGTTCCTTGTAGTTATTTGAATATTATTTTCACAGCCTGAAGGTGAGACTCTTTTGGATTAGCTTGGAATCGTCCAACAATCCCAACTTCATGCATAATGTATAGTCTTTTCCCAGTGAGATAAAGTAGACTTTCTATCATAAATCTGTATTCAGGTTGATTCACCATAGGGGAATCATCATTAGAACTGAGATTACATCTGGTTATCATTGGTGTACTTACAGGTTTGCAATCTTCCATGCCATACTTCTTCAAAATTTGCTTAAGATATTTTGCTTGTGATAAGAATATGCCATCTGTTTCTTGTTGCACTTGCAAGCCAAGAAAGAATGTTAGTTCCCCAAGTAAAGACATTTCAAATTTTTGCTGCATAACAGAAGAAAATTTCTGACTCATAGACTCTTCATTACTTCAAAAAATGATATCATCAACATATACAACCACAATCAATAGTTTATCATTTTCAGTTTTTGTGTATAAGTTGCTATCAGCAGACCCTTTTGAAAATCCTTGTTGATGAAGATATTTGTCAAGACGATATTACCATGCCCTTGAAGCTTGTTTGAGACCATATAGAGCCTTTTTAAGTCTACAAACAAGTTTTTCATCATTTCCCAAAATGAATCCTTCTGGTTGTTCTATATAAACTTCTTCTTCTGGATCACCATTGAGAAAAGAAGATTTAACATCCATTTGATAAAATTTGATTTGTTGGAAGCTTGAAAAAGCGAGAAACATTCTTATGGCTTCAAGACTAGCTACAGGAGCAAAAGTTTCTTCAATGTCTCTATCTTCTTGTTGAGCATACCCCTTGCAAACAAGTCTAGCTTTATTTCTTATAACATTCCCATTCTCATTTAACTTGTTTTTGAATATCCATTTAGTTCCAATGACATTTTTGTCATGAGGTCTTGGTACTAATTCCCAAGTGTGATTCTTTTCAATTTGATCATGTTCTTCATTCATGGCTTGAATCCAACATTCATCTTTTCTAGCTTGATTGACATTGTGTGGTTCAACATTGGATATAAATGCTAGATAGCTAGAAGATCCCACAAGAGTCCTTCTTGTTTGTACACCTGATCCCTTTTCTCCCAAAATTTGAGATTCTGGATGATTCTTTTGAACATATCTGGATGGAGCTTTTTCAGATAAATCATTTTCGGGTTCTTCATTGGGTTCATTGTCTATATCATTTCTATTTGATGTAGAAGGATATATGTCATCATCATCTTCATATGTTGTTTGTTTTTCTTCTTTTGGAGCTGCAGGAGACTCATCAATAACAACATCAATACATTCAACAATATTCTGAATTCTTTTATTGTAACATTTATATGATCTACTCCTAGAGGAGTAACCAAGAATTATTCCTTCATCTGCTTTGGGTTCAAACTTGCCAAGTTTTTCATCATTATTTTTGATAAATCATTTGCTTCCAAAAACTTTAAAATGCTTCACAGTGGGAGGATTACCATACCAGAGTTCATATGGAGTTTTATCACTATTTACACGAACATGTGCCTTGTTAAGAATATTTATCGCTGTATGTGTTGCTTCTCCCCAAAATGTGTCAGGTGTTCTGGAATCATCAAGCATAGCTCTAGAAATTTGTTGAACCGTTCTATTCATTCTTTCTGCTACGCCATTTTGTTGTGGAGTTACAGCTACAGTAAACTGTCTTTTTATGCCATGTTGGTCACAAAATTCAAGGAATTCATCTGATGTATATTCTCCTCCTCGATCAGATCTAAGACACTTGATTTTTAGATCTAATTCATTTTCAACCAGTGCTTTGAAGATCTGAAATTTCTCAAATGCTTCATCTGTGTTTAATATTGTTAACACATTATAGAAATCACATCAATAAATAAGATATAGTATTGTTCACACGTGGTGACTTTTCCCTCAGGGTTCACATATGTCGGTATGAATGAGTTCAAAAACACTTGTTGATCCTTCTTGGCTTTAAATTGCACTCTGGTTTGCTTACCGAATTCGCAGAGATTTGCATATGATACTTTCGGGTAAGTTATTGGGAGGAAGATCATAAAACCCTATTAAAGTCTGCTTGATTTGTTGATTTGAGAGAAGCTGAGATGCCCCAACCTTCTATGCCATAGCCAGTTTTCTGAAGATTTACTCAAGTAACATTGTTCTTTGCAGTTCTTCAATACATACAGTTTGCTTGGAGTTATTTTTCCTTTTATAATTGTTTTACCTGTATCAAGATCACGTACCACACATTATTTTGAACTAAATACAACTTCAGTTCCTTGATCACACATTTGACTTACACTTAACAGGTTATGATTTAATCCATCCACATACATAACATTATTAGCTTTAGCCTTTTCTTTTAGAAAAACTGACCCTTTTCCCTTAATGACAGCAGGAGTATCATTTCCAAATGTAACATTCTTTTCCTTTTCTAGTGCACTATATGCAAGAATTTTGTTTTTGTCACCTGTCATATGTTTTGAGCATCCACTATCAATGTACCATTGATTTTCTTCACCTTCTGCAAATAAAGCTATGCCACAATTTTCAACCTGTAATTCCTTCTTATTCCACACTTTGGAGCTTGAAGGAAAATGCTCTTTTGGCTAAACTTTGCTCCTGCATTCAGATTCCTCATGACCAAAGTTATTGCAATAAGCACATTCAAATTCATTTTGAAGAGGAGAAAAGTTGTTATAGGTATTATTCTTTGTTCCAATATCAATCCTTTTCTTTCTTGCTTCTCTTGTCATGATGTTTTTATATGCAACACATTGAACAACATTATGACCAAAATTGTGACATGAGAAACATTGTCCATTGAAGAAGAAATTTCTGCGATCATGAAATCTTCTACTTGAATTTACCTATTGATTGGTGTTTCTTTGAAAGGTATTCCTGTTAGTGTTCTTTGAATTGAGATGGTCATGCTTTACCTGTAAATGTTCTTTATTCCCTTGCTGAGTGGTAGAATGTTGTATACTAGCTATAGCTGCTTTTAGATAATTTGGTGCTGAAGCCTGAGAAGATTCTGCGATATATCCAAGACCTGTCTTTATAAGAGGAGAGCGTTGTACCTTGATAATATCATTTAAGGCTTCAGATCCTTTAGCAAATATAAGATTCAAAGTCTTCACTTTCTCAATTTCTTTCCTTAGACTTACTATTTCACATTCTAACTTCTCATTGTGTTTCTCCTTTTCTTCAAGCTAATTTTTTAGAGTTTCTATGGATATTTTACTTTCTTCTAAGCATATTTTACTTTCTTCTAAGCATATTTTGAGTTGATTGAATTCATCAAGAAAATCATTTTCCTCTAAAGCATCCATAAACGTATCTTTTTCTTCTCTATATTCTTTTTCAAATGCCATGAGAAGTCTAAGATCTTGTTCACATTCTTCCTCACTGTTAGATAACCCATCACTATCTTCATGAGTATAGTAACTTTTTCTAGTGCTAAACCGATTCTTATTCCTTCTTGCTACTTACTTCACTTTTTCATGTGTTTATTTGTAAGGACACTTAGCAGCATAATGACCAACTCTTCCACAAGCAAAACATTTGAAAGGAAGCTTACCTCTGAACCGTCCTGTGCCAAGTTGGATTTTATTTACAAAATTTACCTCATCTTCTTCTGAGATATACCCTGATCTTTCTGTCTCTTGTACTTCTTTCCCTTTTGTAAAATCTCTAAAGACAGCTTCTTTGACTTCATATGGTCCTCCTTTTCTCATTTCACATGCAGTTAGTATGCCATGAAGTTGCACCACAGTAAGATTTTGAAGATCCTGCTTTTCTTCAAGAGCAGAAACTTTTGACTCAAATTTTGCCGTTAGTGATCTTAAAAATTTCTCAACCAAAGTAGATTTGTTTATTGTTTCTCCCAGATTTTTCATATGGTTTACAATATCATCAAGACGTAAAAAGAAACTGGCAATGCTCTCCTCATTATGCATTTTTAGATTTTCATATTGAATTCTGAGAGTTTGGAGTTTAGCACTTTTTACCTTTGCATCACCTTCATAAATTAGAATGATTTTGTCCCATATAGCCTTTGCTGTATCTAGCTGCATGACTTTGACAAATTCTGATTCAGTTAGACTTCCCGATAGAGCATTGACCGCTTTTGCATTTGTTTCATAATTCTTTCTTTCCGTTGGATCTGTTGGTACTGTGGTTGGATATTGATATCCTCCTTCAACAATAGCCCATACATCTGCTCCTAGAGGCTGAAGATAGGATCTCATCCTTGTTTTCTAGAAGATTAAATTGTTCCCGTTGAAGAGCGGAGGCCTGATAGATGTTGTTCCATCTTGATTGGCCATCTTGATTGATCTTCCTTCTAGCGGCTAAGCTTTTTCAGAAGGACCTGTTCTGATACCAATTGTTGGGAAAAAAATACTAAGAGGGGGGGTGAATCAGTATTTAGAGCTGACTGAAAACTTTTTACTTTTTCTTTGAGCAGATTTCCATACACGGTTTTTATGAACTGAACTAGCGTATGCACATGGAAATATAGAAGGAAACTAGAATATACTTATTTATCTTTCAGATTTAGAGAATCAGTCTTTTAAACAGATTTATCAGTTATGATTAGTCCTAGATAATCAGAAGCTATGAGTAGTAAACAATAGTATAAAGAATCACACACATGAACACCAATATTTAAGGTGGAAACCCAATTCAGGAGAAAACCACCGCTACTGTCGTCTCTATCTTCAATATTTATTATATAGAAAACCTTTTACAACATTGTATTGATGCAGACTTATACCAGTACGCAGGCTTCTACCTCTAGAAGGCTGCAACCTTCTCTCGTTTTTCAGCTACAACTGGAAGGGAGCTCCAACCCCCTGATCTCGTTTACCAGCCTCTCCTGGAAGGGAGCTTCGACCCCCTGATTTTAACACCAGCTACTACTGGTTGAAAGCTTCTACTTTCATACTGAAGGCTTCAACCCTCAGATCCACTGCATACCATGTTTCATTAATTTTCATACTAGATAAAAACAGCTTCAATACAACCCCTTAACATCAATAACCATACATTACCCAAAACTTCAATCAGAACAACAATACCACTGTAACCAGAATATAAGAAATAACCCAGACTTCAGAGTAGATAATCAGATACACATTCAACCTTGAACAACCATCAATTCAAATAGAATACACTACTTCTCTTTACTAAAGCTGCGTGTATACGCGCTTCCCTGCTCACCAACCTGTGTATGCCTCTGTGCATACTTTTTTTCATAACATGAAATGCATACGCCACTTCTCTTCATCGAAGCCGCGTATATACGCACTTTTCTTCATATCAACCTGCATATACTTCTGAGAATACTGATTTTTAGAATGTGATCAATATCAGATACAGATCTGAGGCTTTCAGTAATGTAGAACCTTTAGATAGTAAGTCAGGTTTAACCATGTTTTCTCACTCATCCTTCATCATGTTTTCTCAATCAGTGATTAGATTTGTTCATTATCAAATCAGCAGCATACTCCATATACAATCAACTTTGAACTTCAAGTAGACTTCATTGATCGACATCAGAGAGAAACCATAAATCACAGAAGTAATATATGTAAATAAGCTTCAAAAACCATAACTTCCATACGAGCCTTTTATTAAGTGAACCTGCGTATATACGCGATTTTACTGAGACAAACTAGCGTATAGATCTGTAAAATATAAATTTGCAAAACAAACCAGATCTATAAATTTACCCAGATTTCTTCAAATTATTCATCAGACTTGTGCCAGGTCTTCATTGTTTCTTTTGCAGATCATCCTAGAGATTCATCATTTCTAGATCTAGAGATCTTGACCCTTCATCATATCCATAGGTGCATCATAGATTAAAATCTATCAATTAAGAACAGAGTTCCACCATGCAGATATTCCTTAGAGGAATTTATTCATCAACAACCCTTACACATGCACACTTTGCACTATGATATTCTTCTCCTTAAATAGATTTAGCTTTTACCAATACCATGAGCCAAAACCACACAACTTCCGATGGTATTCTTGGACGGAATCAAATAAACCATACAACGCTCAATACTGTGTGCCAAAACCATGCTAATGCCCATTGGTATTATAAATTTGGAGCGCAAAAGGGCATACATGGCTTGGGACGTACTTATCCACATGCATACGTGACTTGGCCTTTAAAAACTCGCATATACATTGTGACATATTATATTTATCATTTCTCTGGCACTTACTGGAATTATTTTCTCTATCACATCTGAACTGAACTGTAGATACATCATTCTTACATCTTTAACACATAGGTTTCTATCCAAAGACACCTTCATCAAGTAGGTTTCCATCAAGGACAACACATTGCATCATATTGCCAACAACCATGCCTTCTTATTATGCATCCTATCATTGAGACTTAAAGCATGAGATAAGGAAATAGAAATTTTTTGGTAGTGACCATACTCACCCAAAAGCAACCAGTGCAGCCATGCTTCTTGTTGGCTCATATCATAGATCCGCAAGGGGTTTGGAAAACTCTTGCTCCATACTTCCATCCACTCATCCCAATGTCGGTGATGGATCTCATGCTGCAAATACTTGGTATCCTCCCATGGTAGTACACCAACCTCCTCAAATATTTGAAGAGCTTTTCACCTCATGAAATGTTGAAGTGCACCTCCAATGGGATCTCCTGATGAGACCTCTTCCTCATGCATGGTCTTCCAAAACCAATGAGTTCTTAGATCTGCTGCAATTATAAGTCTCTCTTTGATCTGTGGCATGCTCATTGAGAGAGTGGCATCTAGAGAGGAGAAAAAGTTTCTCATCTCAAGATGTATACCCTTTGACATCTCTCCCTCCATGGCTTCCTGAATGAAGCTCTTATCTGAATGTTCCCATGAGGAATGGGTCCTCCTTTCTTCACTACTGCTCTTGGACAACACACTGCAATCTTGCTACTCTAAATTAGCAATAAGTGATGATATTGGGTCATACAACAACACATTTCCACAATCTTCTAAAAGATTTGCTGCAATAATAGAAAGTGGAAATTCAATCATACCTTGTTGGGCTTTGGGAACACCTTGCATGGCTGCAAGAGTTCTTTCTTCCACTGTGTTGGCTCCCCCAACTATTAATGTTGAAGGCTTCTCCTCCAAGGTTGTGATAGCACTGATACAAATCTCCTCAAGAGATGGTGAGGACTTCTCTTCCTTTGATCTCTCTTTATAAAATATCTTGATCACCCTTTGAGTAAAATCTTCAAAAGAAGAATCATTTGCATGTATCACATTGTTGAACCACCATTTTCTTGCTTCCCCTTCAAGGTGCAAAATTGCAATTTATACTGCCTCTTTCTCTACTACTGGATGTAGTAGGAAGAATGCACTGAGTCTTCTTGCCCAAGCATCTGCTACATATATCCCGTCAAAAGTGGACAATAGAAACCTATTGCCCTTAATCTCTCCCTTGCTGCAGGGTCTCCTCTCTTCCTTCAGTTGAATGAACTAAGGAAGGATAGAGTCTCCTTCAAGGCTCTAGGTTGAGACTTGTACTCAACAAGGTACTCACTTAGAATCTGAAAATCTAAGTGTCTTCCATGCTTCGTGTCTTCTTCTTCATGAGAATAGGAAGTGCATGGTCCTTCCTCTTCTACTTCTTCTATCTTATTAACCTCCTTGGAGAAGTTCTTTCTAGATCTAAAAAGTGACGAGAGTAATATCATTCTCCCCATCATTCTAATCTTTCTCTTGATAGCTAGATCTCATAGGCTGAGCCAAAAAAGATGCTATGATACCACTGTACTATCTCAAAATAGGGAATACATAGAAAAGCCTACTGGAATAATTCTCTCTTAACAAATTGGTGCGCTAAAATGCGTTTGTAGCTCTTGGATCCCTTAGATCAGTGGATCTAATGTCTAAATCCAAAAGGAGAGAAAAAACAAATCAAAATAGGTGATATAAACAGACCTCCCACCACCTAGTATGGTTGAAAAACACCCAAAGAATGGGCCTGCAGTCATGCACAACAATTATGCTTCAGAAATAACACAGTCCCATTGAGTTAAAGCAGAAGAAAAATATGGAGGTTGAATAATTACATGTACATTAGAAAAACAGATCTATAATGTGGCCCATACAATGTACAAGAGAAAAATAGAATATTTACAAGAAGAAACCCTAAATATTAAGGTGTTGCAACAACATATTGAGACTGCAAAGCTTGAGAACGTTATTTTATGGGCTGAAGCAGCTATATATTACATTTCAGATCTAGAACAGATTTTTGTACAAAACGATACATCTATATCAGATCTATACACTAGATGAGTTCCTCTACAGGTTCCCCTTGGGGTTTTGAGTAAAACATGAGAGTACAGGAGTAGATATGAGATCTAGAATTACAGATTTGTAGCAATATTCAGGAATTCTACATTAAATAGAATCATAAGTAAATCAGATCTAAAACAAACATGGATTGGATGGCCAATCCATGGATCACCACAGTGAAAGGGAGAATCCTATCACTAGAGATCTCTCCTACCACTACACCAAAATCTCGGATTGTTAGTGAGGGCAGCATCCCAGGGTGTTAAGGGTGGGGTCTTAAGGCCCACCGGAGCATATGAGGGTGGGGACCCTCACGGAGTACCCCTCATTACATAGACCCCAGACATGTGGCTATGGGCACTACCCGCACATGGGACATTACAGCCTACCATGCTCCACGATTCTCGACCTCGAGACCTTGGCTTTGATACCACTGTAATATCCTAAAATAGGGAATTTATACAACAATAATAACATCTTAAGATGTTCCAAAGTTGGATATAGTTCATATTATGTGTTAAAAACACATATAAATCAATTAAAGCTACAATAGTAACTTATACTCCATTTTATGATCCAAAAGTTCGAGAAAAGCAACAAAATAAGCCCCAAAAACGTTATTCCCAGATATTTGTGTAATAAAAGAGGAAAATAATGGTGGGATACTTCATCTTATGCTATATGGGACTCACACCTAGAAAATAAATAGAAACAAATCTATTTTTCTAAGTTAAATAGATCTCCCGGTCCCGGTATGGCTCAAAAAGACCCAAATCCCATGACTTAACTCAACAGAAAGCTACTGAAGCATATACAACATGATTTTATGAGGGTTTCAGATGTAATATGATGAAACATAAAATCTATATTTTATTATATCAAAACATAGAGAAAAATGGAGATCTAGCTCTTTTTATACATCAAAGAGATAACCTGGCAAGGGTTTCATGAGAGCACAAGTACATAATAGCAGATCTATAGATCTAGATATGGAAAATGTAGTATACTAAAGCTCTATATATATAGATCTGAAAATTTACAAGGGAGAGAAGAATAATTCTTTACAAAGCCTTCCAGGAGAAGGGTTGGCCCTTCCTCCAAGGAACAAGCTCACAAACAAGGGCTTAACCCTTGCTACTGCAACACTGAGTAAAATGACGTAGTTTCTGGTAGTGATTGTGTTGTAGAAGGTGGAGAATGCTTTGAAAACATGCCAATATGTACAATATTATCAGAAACCTTCTTTACATATCTTGCAAAGAAAGGGAAGCTCCTTCCTCTGAAAGATAAGCTTAGAAAGTGGCATTGGGGACTTTCCACTACAACACCCTGCAACATAGCACTATTCTATGTAGAAATAACACTGTGGATGAAGGAGGATGCTTGGAATCAAGATTGAGTGTGGAAACTAAAGTACAATACTCCTTCAAGAGGCTTCTCAAGAAAGGAGAAGGATTCCTAAACAGGAGATCCTTGTGCTAAACAGCACTACAACTCAGAGGATGCCAAACATTCTAAATAGAAAAAATCAATAATATACAAGCTAAACCCAAATGGCTACTATCCTCTTCCTTATAAACTTTGTCAGCCTCCTCATCTTTGGTCCCACCCATTAGGGTTTCCAACTCCACATGATCAATCTCCCCTAAGAATTATTTTGTACCTTCATCAAGGCCACTCCTCCATACTGTGGTATTTGATTTGGTCAAGGTTGACCTCTTCAATCTACTTAATCCCTTTTCACACTCAAGTGCCTCCAATCCAGATCTCAAATTTCTGTCTATGCTGATCCTCATTCACACTGAACTAGTTTAATTGCTGATCTCTTCTTCTTCATGCATGCATGTTGAATTAGTCAAACTTGACTCTGTCCTCATCCATTTGTCCCTATTTACACACACAAGTGTAAAATACAGCTACTGTGATGATCTCCTTTCACATTATGATGATTTTTATTCATGTTTTTATTATGCATGGGCCTCCTTACCCATTTATTCAACTCAGAGGTGATAAAAGAAAAAATTTAATATTCCAATTAGCTGAAAGCTAATTTTGGAATATTACAGTCCTCCCCTCCCAATTGTTACTTGTCCTCAAGAAAATGCAAGGATAGAATTGGAGAGTCTCATTCCGTGCTCCTGTAGTGTCATCATATGATGAACTCCTCCAAGGAAAATGATGCCATCTCATCAGTGGAACTCCATAGTGCCTGTCCCAAGCATACAAGTTAGCATTTGGTGAAACATAATCGCCATCAACATGGTAAGTGAAGTAATCAAGGAGAAAAATATGTGATGTCTAGAGGTCCTCTCAAGGAATGGAGTTTGAAATGTGTTGGGAAACATCCTTCCCATGTGGATCCTCCATCCCCAAGAAATCATCCATACAGAATGAGTTACCTCCCCACATGGAAACTCCTCAAAATCCTCTTCCCAAAGTAACCATGGCAACAAGGACTCTTGTTGCCTCCTTGCTTTATCAAAATGAAAATCATGGAGCAATAATACAATGAAGGACATGTGAGATGTCTCATAAACATGGTACAAACCAGCTCCCTTATACATCATGTGGAAGTTTTCCTTCCTCCCAAAACAATGTACATACATGAAATACATCTCAAACATAAATACATGTGAATACATGAGACATATCTCAAACCAAGGTAAATACATGGAAATAATATCTGACATCTGATGTCCAAACTCTCTTCTCAATAGACCCAACAACCATGCCTTCTTCTTATGCATCCTATCATTGAGACTTAAGGCATGAGATAATGAAATAGAAATTTTTGGGTAGTGACCATACTCACCCAAAAGCAACCAGCGTAGCCATACTTCTTGCTGGCCCGTATCATAGCTCTGCAAGGGGTTTGGAAACCTCTTGCTCCATACTGCCATCCACTCATCCAAATGTGGGTGATGGATCTCATGCTGCAAATACTTGGTATCCTACCATGGTAGGACACCAACCTCCTCAAATATTTGAAGAGCTTTGCACCTCATGAAATGTTGAAGTGCACCTCCAATGGGATCTCCTGATGAGACCTCCTCCTCATGCATGGCCTTCCAAAACCATTGAGGTCTTGGATCTACTACAAGTAGAAGTCTTTGTTTGAGCTGTGGCATGCTCATTGAGAGAGTGTCATCTATAGAGGAGAAAATTTTTCTCATCTCAAGATGTCTACCCTTTGACATCTCTCCCTCCATGGCTTCCTAAATGAAGCTCTTATATGAATTATACCATGAGGAATGGGTCCTCCTTTCATCACTACTGCTCTTTGACAAGGCAGTGCAATCTTGCTACTCTAAATTAGCAGTAAGTGATGATCCTGGGTCATACAATAGCATATTTCCACAATCTTCTGAAAGATTTGCTGCAATAATAGAAAGTGGAAATTCAATCATACCTTGCTGGGCTTTGGGAACACTTTTCATGGCTGCAAGAGTTCTTTCTTCGACAGTGTTGGCTCCCCCAAATGCTGATGTTGAAGGCTGCTCCTCCAAGGTTGTGATAGCGCTGATACAAATCTCCTCAAGATATGGTGAGGACTTCTCTTCCTCTGATCTATCTTTATCAAATCTCTTGATCACCCTTTGAGTGAAATTTGAAAAAGAAGAAACCTTTTCATGTCTCACATTGCTAAACCACCATTTGCTTGCTTCCCTTTCAAGGTGCGGCACTGCAATTTCTACTGCTGCTTTCTATACTATTGGATGTAGTAGGAATAATGCACTGAGTCTTCTTGCCCAAGCATCTGCTACAAATATCCCATCAAAAGTGGACAATAGAAACCTATTGCCCTTAATCTCTCCCTTTTTTTAGAGTGTCCTCTCTTCCTTCAGTTGAAGGAACTGAGGAAAGGCTAGAGTCTCCTTGAAGGCTCTAGGTTAAGACTTGTACTCAACAAGGTACTCACTTAGAATCTGATGATCTAAGTTTCTTCCATGATTTTTGTCTTCTTCTTCATGAGAATAGGAAGTGCATGGTCCTTCCTCTTCTCCTTCTTCTATCTGCTTAACCTCCTTGCAGAGGTTCTTTCTAGATCTAAAAAGTGATGAGAGTAATCTCATTCTCCCCATCATGCACAACAATTCTGCTTCAAAAATAATGTAGTCCCATTGAGTTAAAGTAGAAGAACAATATGGAGGCTAAATAATTACATGTACATCATTAAAACAGATCTATAATGTGGCCCATATAGTGTACAAGAGAAAAATAGAAGATTTACAAGAAGAAATCGTCAAGATTGAGGTGCTGCAACAACATATTGAGACTGCAAATCTTGACAACATTATTTTATGGGCTGAAGTAGTTGTATATTACATTTCAGATCTAGAACAGATTTGTGTACAAAATTATAGATCTACATCAAATCTGTACACTAGATGAGTTCCTCTACAGGTTCCCCTTGGGGTTTTGAGAAAAACATGAGAGTACAGCAGTAGATCTGAGATCTAGAATTACAGATCTGCAGCAATATTCAGGAATTCTGCAGCAAATAGAATCATAAGTAAATCATATCTGAAAAAAACATGGATTGGATGGCCAATCCATGGATCACCACAGTGAAAGGGAGAATCTTGTCACTGGAGATCTCTCCTACCACTCCAACAAAAGCCCGGACTGTTAGTGAGGGTGGCATCCCAGGGTGTTAAGGGTGGGGTCTCAAGGCCCATCAGAGCATCTTAGGGTGGGGACCCTCGTGTATTAGCGCTCATTACATAGACCCAAAACACGTGGCTTCAGGCCCTACCCGCACACAAGACATTACAGCCCACCACGCTCCGCGAGTCTCGACCTCGGCTTTCATAACACTGTAATATCCTAAAATAGGGAATTTCTACAGAAATAAGAACATATTAAGATGTTCCAAAGTTGGAGATAGTTCATATGATGTGTTAAAAACACATAACAATCAATTAAAGTTACAATAGCAACTTATGCTCCATTTTATGATCCAAATGCTGGGGAAAAGCAGCAAAATAAGCCCCAAAAATGTTATTCCTAGATATTTGCGTAATAATAGAGGAAAATAATGGTGGGATCCTTCATATTATTCTATATGGGACTCACACCTAGAAAAGAATAAGAAAAAATATGTTTTGCTAAGTTAAACAGACCTCCCGGTCCCGGTATGGCTCAAAAAGGCCCAAATCCCATTACTTAACTCAACAGAAAGCTACTGAAGCATATGCAGTGTGATTTTCTGAGGGTTTTAGAAGTAATATGATGCAACATAAGATATGGATTTATTATATCATAGCATAGAGAAAAATGGAGATCTAGCTCCTTTTATACATTAAAGAGATAACCCGACAAGGGTTTCATGAGAGCACAAGTACATAATAGTAGATCTGCAGATCTAGATATATAAAATAAAGTATACTGTATCTATATATATTTTTATATAAAAATATACAAGAGAGAGAAGAAGAATGCTTTACAAAGCCTTCCAGGAGAAGGGTTGGCCCTTCCTCCAAGGAACAAGCTCAGAAACAACAGCTTAACCCCTGCTACTGCAACATTGAGTAAAATGACACAGTTTCTGGCAGTGAATGCACTGTAGAAGGTGGAGAAAGCTTTGGCCACATGCCAAGATGTACAATATGCTTAGAAACCTTCTTTATAGATATTGCAAATAAAGGGAAGCTCCTTCCTCTAAAAGATAAGCTCAGAAAGTGTTGTTGGGGACTTTCCACTACAACACCCTACAACACAACACTATTCTCTGCAAAAATAATGATGTGGCTGAAGGAGGATGCTTAGCCTCAAGACTGAGTGTGGAAACTGAAGTAAAATACTCATTCAAGAGGCTTCTCAAGAAAGGAGAAGGATTCCTAAACAGGAGATCCTTGTGCTAAACAGCATTGCAGCTCTGCTAAACAACAAGAGGATGCCCAAAAGTATAAACAGACAAAATCAATAATATCCAAGCTAACCCAAAATTTCTACCATCCTCTTCCCTATAAACTTTGTGAGCCTCCTCACCTTGGTTCCCACCCATTAGGGTTTCCAACTAAACATATGCAGTCTCCCTCCAAAATTACGTTGTACCTTCATCAAGGCCACTCCTCCATACTGCACTATTTGATTTGGTGAAGGTTGACCTCTTCAATCTACTTCAGCCCTTTTCACACTCAAGTGCCTCCAATCTAGCTCTCAAATTTCTATCTATGCTGATCCTTGTTCACACTAAACTAGTTTCATTGCTGATCTCTTCTTCTTCATGCATGCATGTTGACTTAGTAAAAATTGACTTTGTCCTCATCCATTTGCCCCTATTTACACACACAAGTGTAAAATCCAGAAACTGTGATGATATCCTTTCACATTATGATGAGTTTTATTCATGGTTTTATTATGCATGGGCCTCCTTACCCATTTAATCAACTCATAGGTGATAAAAGAAAAACTTTAATATTCCAATTAGTTGCAAGCTAATTTTGGAATATTACAAATTGAACCAAAACCATTCCTAGCAAGGATGGTGAGGCTGCCAGGTAGAGGATAAAGTTAGGTGAATAGATGGGGGCACTAAAAAGTGGGGTGGAAACATGTGCTCATTTCAAGGCATCAAATGAAAGCTGGGCCTGATCATCCCACATATATGGTATCCATTTCTTGAGTAAACACATGAAGCCTTTCGTCATCTCGGCATAGTTTACTATGAAATGACGTAAGAAGTTTTCCTTCCCTTGAAAATGTTGGATTTGCAGGATGGATTGTGGCATAGGAAATTCAACAATTTCCTTAACCTTATTGGGATCAGACCTAATCCCGTACTTGAAAACAATGAAGCCGAGAAGATGTCCAGATTTGAAAAAAAATATGCACTTATGCGGATTTAGATGTATGTTGTAGAACCTACATTGAGCGAAGATTTCTTTAAGATGTGTAAGGTGATGGGTTCGCTTCTTGGAATGAGCTGGAAGGTCATCCAAGTAAGCTTGTACAATGTGTCTGATATCATGAAATGCATAGTCCATAGCCCTTTGAAAATTCGCTCCCGCATTCTTCAGAACGAATGGGAGTTTACGATACACAAATGTGCCCCCCAAGTACAAATGAAGGTGATTTTATATTGGTAATATTTTTTAATCACTATCTAGTTATATCTTGAGAAGCCATCCATAAAGGAGAAATATTAACATCCAGCGCAATCGTCGAGAATATGATCTATGGATGGAGTAGGATAATTGTCTTTTGGAAAAGTGGCGTTCAAATCACGATAACCAACACAGACCCGGATGGTGCCTTATTTTTTATCTACGATAATAGGATTGGATACCCATTCTGTCAGAGGAACAGGATAGATGAAACCAGCATGTAAGAGTTTTTAGACTTTAGTCTTGATGGTTGCCGCTTTGCGAGGGTGGACAGGTCGGAGCCTTTGCTGGACAGGTTTTCCATTGTCATAAATCTTGATTCATGCTTGACGATAGATGGATATATGCCAGGAATTTCATCGTAATACCAAGAAAAAACATCACGAAATTCCTTAAAAAGGGATGTGAAGTGTGGAATTTCATCAGGATTGCAATCAGCTCGAATTTGAATATTTTCCACGATACCCGTTTTGACCGAGATATCTATGAGAATAGTCTTCGAATTATTTCCCATGTTCCCTTCCATATCGATAGTTTGAATAGTCTTGTAATCGGAGGGAACAATCTCAGGTGGGTCGAGATATGGGATTTGAGTAGTGGTCGCATCTGAATCAAACATCAAATCACGATGGTGAAACTCTCCCCAAGGTCGTTCCTCTAGAGACATGATATTTCGAATAGCTTCATCTATAGGAAGGATTTAATCAGGGAGATCATTAGAAGTAACTGTGATGGAAAAGAGGTTGGTACCATTGGCTGAAACCAAAGCAATGGAGGGTTCAGATGCTAATTGGATGGCTTGATAATCCAACTTAGCTAGTGATAGCGTCATCTGATCTCCGTAGGAATTAATGTCGAAAGGTTCCGATAGGATCCATGGATCGATAGAGCCATCCGAAATGGTGGATATCATTGCAATCATATGTGGAACCTTAGGTGGCAGGAGAGGAAAACAACCCATCAGAGAAGATGCCTTTAGAATACCGGTACCAACACTGACGTAAGAGTCAATAACGCCTCCTATTAGGGGTATAGTGCTACTTGGTAACATGGAATAATCAGGGGTGCAAAATGATAACTGATCCACTATGACAATCTTCCCATCCAATGGGAAAAGGATGGTTCGAAAAATCGAAGAGACAATGGCAGTCATTGTGTAATATCCAAAAATGGGAATGCAGCAATACTTGGACATAATTGCAATGTAAATCAGCTCATAAGATGTGAAAGGAACATATAACCATCAAATGAATGATTATTAGTAGGAATATGACCTATAAACTCCTTCCAAAGTGAGGAAATGCAACAATATAGGGCATAAAAACGTTATTTATAGAGAATTATGCTATAATTGTGAGAAATAGGACTTGGATCCCTTAGTTTATACAATATTCATCTCACATAATTGGAGTAAAAAAAAATGCTTCTTGTTAGCCCCCTAATTTGCTCTTTTTTTTACATTTTCCCCTTTCTAAACCATAACCATTTACCTCTGTTTTACCTCTTTTATGCACCCTCATCTTGCACTAGTCCAAGCACGGTGACATATTTCGTATAAAATTCATTTTTCATATTTCTAATTCAACTTAGAATTTATTAATCATTTATTATATGGTTTCTTACTTTTAATCACTATTTGTAACTTATTGATATCTCCTATGTTTATTTGGTAGTTAGAGCACTTACCATGACCGCTGATCCTAGTGCAGGATTGGATCTTGCACCATTGCTAGCACAAAAAATCTTTGCAGTAGATATTAACCTCCTTAATCACCGCCTTGTCTTGAGCCGATTCAACCACGATAGCAGAGTCATACAAAGGCAGCCGAGACCAATCCGTGAAGGGCGAAAGATGGTTAGCTACGACCAGTTCTGCTAACTACCTAATTCGAATACGGAAGCTAAACTCTGCATTTTGTTATGTAATTAGTTAAAGGATCTATTTTGGCCTTTGGCCAAAGGGTTATATAATGTAAAATGTAAATAGGAAGAAGGGAGTGAATTTTTGATATTAGAGGAGAACAGGAACACAGCCGAGAGGCGGTAGCAGGTCTTTGTATTTTTTTATCACCCAAATCTAGGCTGGACGCTGCCTTAATGTATGCACTTGCCTCCGTAAATTAATAAAAGGAGCTCCGCCTCATGTTTCAAAATTTATGTTTCTATATTGAGTTGATGAATTAATTAAAGTACTGAGCAGCGTTTTCATTTAAAAGGGAAACGTGCTAGTTGGCTAGGGCCCAACCAACCCAGCACGTTTACCCCATCTTGTGTTTTCTTGTAATTTGTGTTTACCTTGTCAAGTGTGATTTAATCTTAGGCACATGTATTCCTGTCTGAGTGCAAGCGGATCCGTTGTGTGAAGTAGGTAACTTTTATTTTCCTGTGATTTATGTTCATGCACTTGATTTCATATTGGTTTTCTCAGCCTGGTCCAAGCAGGAGAAATGAACCTACACCAGTGCACATTGGTGTGATATCTCTTTTTCTGCAACTTTGTTTGATTGGTTTTTTCCGCCTGGTCTAAGCAGGAGAAATGAACCTGCACCAGTGCACGTTGGTGTGATGCAGCAAACTTTCTTAGTTTAACTTCCCGCAGCCTTATTTCTTTCATCAAATTCTTATGACATGATAACTATATATAATGATTGTTTATTTATTCCTGCACTTTGTTAAAATCAGAAGCATTCACTTTTTATGTGTGCAATCTGATTTAACAACATAATAGCACTTGCAATAATTAAGCACTCATTTTAAGAAATAAATGCTAAGTGTAGGAAGCTCTAATCCGGTGCAAGAACTAGTTTCTTGCCACAGGGTCTGAGTGCCTTGAACCTGGAAAAATTCAAGCCCTTGCATGAAATAAAAAGCCTTTAGTAAAGACACCATTTATACCTTCTACATAAATCTCTGTTCCTACACTAGTGCAAGCAGACTGCAAAAGTGCAGGACAGATTAGTGCAGAAGGAAATATTTAAAGGAGCAGATTTAAGGGCCCATTTGATGAGACTGCTAAGTGTATATATTAAAGAAAAACACATAATCAGTAGTTAATTGATAATCAACTGGATTGATTACCTTTTTTTACAAATTCATTCTTTCTTGTTCCAGTCTTAGATTATTTTTGATGGTTCAAGTTGTCTTTCTTTTCTCTTTTTTTAATTTGATTCTGCAATCTTTCCCTTAATGAAAGTGGGGATTTACATTAGGAAGATTCATACCATCTCTAGCATTTCCTTTACTTCGTCTCTAAGTTTACGAATCCCCCGAGTTGAAAAATTAAGTGTTGACGAGTTTGCTTAAGTGTAATTCCTGCACCCAACATTTTGGCGCCGTTGCTGGGGAGGCGATTTGATTTGGTAAGAATTTTCCGATTATACAATAGAGGTAATTTTTCCTTTATTTTTTTCAGCATTGTTTGGAAAAAGCTTCTTTGAAGGAATTTTATTGGTGTTAATTGATTTCTGATGACATTTTTTCTAGAATTTGTTTCTATTTTTCTTTTCTTGAAATGAATGCCTAAAAAAGGTAAGGGTTCGAAGCCCACTAAGGGCCAAAATAATTTTGAAAAAAAATCTCATATTGGGTCTCCTTCTATAAGCAGGAAGCCCAATTCAATTCAAACCCATCACGCAGGAACAATCCACCTGGATTCTGGTGTCAACAGCTCAGGTGTCGATCAACCTGTTGAGAGCAGTACAAGTAAAAGGGAAACAATGGTGGACCATGAAGATCATTTGGAAGGAACTGGTGAAAACCAAGTAAGTAGAGAACAATCCACTTTTTTGTTTCCAATTGTGGATCCTGAGACTGTGGCGCAAATGTAGAATATTCCACCATCAGCTCTCCCTCATTTCCATGGTAAAGTTCATGAAGATCCTAACTCTTTTTTATTCGAGTTTGATATTTTGTGTAGAAGTTATGATTATTCAACTGATGCCTAGAAGTTATGATTATTTCTTGTTACTCTCAAGGACTCGGATCTATGCTGGTTTATGGGATTAGGAGGAAACACTATAAACTCTTGGGATCAGATGAAGAGAGTGTTTTTGTATAAATATCAAGAATATTGCAAAACTCGAGACATGCAGGATGAGATTTTTACAATCATACAGGATGATGATGAAACTCTCGAAGATTACCTAGAAATATTTATCTATATTTTACAAAGGTTGAAACTTAAGTTTGATCCCAGTACTATTAGAACCTTTTTCTTAAGAGGACTTACTGATAATGCTAGAAATAATTTAAATCTATTAGGACAAGGTGATATTTCTCAGCAAATTTTTGAACAAATTTGTGAATTGTGCAGGAAATTTTCAAGGAATCAGTATAGATCTGGTGGAGGAACTCGAAACAGAAATAGAAAAATTGAATCTACAAATGCTATGATTATTGGACTAGAAAATAAAATGGAAAATATGAAAATTGATATAATGAATACTATTACCAAACAGTTAGACTCTTTAAAATTCCAGCAAAAGCTTATGAAGGAACAAGAGTCATTATGTATTTTCTGTCTTAAATGTAGAGACAAGCATCCTCCTAAAGAGTGTCCTCTTAATTTGAAAGAAACTAATAAGTGTGCTATTTTTTCATAAGACCATATCACAGAAAAATTTCCCTCTATACCTAGACTTAAAGTTGTATTTATAGGGGGACAGCCTAAAGTTGAATACTTGTATGCTATGGGAGCAAGAAGGAATTGGCCTCAGGTAGGTACAGATATGGCCCCTAAATTTTCTCCACACTATTTTGGTTATAATTCACATGCATATTCTTATCCTAACACTAATCAGCAGTGGCAGTATGGGAATCAATATCAGCATGGGCAACCTTCTCAACCATGGCAACAAGGTTGGAAAGGGCCAACCCATTTTCCATATTCCCACCGGCCACCTATGCAATCATATCCATCTACACATACACCTTATTCAATGCCTCAACTTTTGAGTCAGTCTACTCCACCATTGCATTTACCTCCACCATTTCGACCTCCTCAGTTTCCTGCTCAACCTGTGCCCAATCCTAACAACAATAAAGTAGTGCAAATGATCTATGTAACAAACCCACCTTTACCATTCGAATACCAATCTATTCTAGTTGGGGTTCATGATATTCAATTAAGATCGGGAAGGACTATAACATCAAAAAATCAGAAGCAATCTATGGTGATTGTTGAAGAGAAAGGAGAAGAGGAAACTCTAAACCATTCTCTGAAAGCTATCACTAAGCAGCCTTTACCCTCTGAATCCTTGCCATCCTCTTCCAACCAGCCTCCCTTCCCAGAGAGGCTAGTAATGGAAAGGAGTGAGCCTATTTCTGAGACTAGTTTGGCATCCGAGCTTCAGAATATTTTTATTAAGATACCTTTGCTCCAAGCCATTAAAGAGATCCCAATTTGTACTAAGATCATTAAGTAACTATGTCTCAAGAAACCCGGGAGGAAGAGATTGGAACCCCAAACCATTCAATTTGTTGGTAGGGTAGCAGAGTTGATGACGAGATGTGTGTCTGTGGAAAAATATACTGATCCCAGAAACCATGTTGTCTTAGCTCATATTGGTAATGCCCTTGTCTATAATGTTCTTATAGACCTGGGGGTAGCCATTAATGTCATGACTAATCAAACCATGGATCAACATCGGTTATCTCATCTTCTCCCTACTCCTAGTATGCTTGAATTGGCAGATAGATCTAAAATTAAGCCAGAAGGAGTATTGGACGATGTGGTCATCTCATTAGATTCTTGGGAATAGCCTACTGATTTCATTGTGCTTCAGCAAAAAAACCCAGTATGAGGAAATCCATTGATCTTAGGTCGACCATGGCTTGCTAGAGCTGATGGCTATATTGGATGTCATTCCAGTGATATGTATATTTCGCATGGAGATTCTAGGAAGAAAGTTACCTTATACCCCCCCTTCCAGATCCATTCAGGATCTTTGAGATACTTTATGGTTGGATCAAATTAGTGATGAGAAGACTCATCCTATTTCCCTTATCCATCATTATACTGGGTCTTCACAAGAATATGAAATTCAAGATTTCTTGAATAATCTAGACACTATGCCTAATTTTGAACCATTGAGCCAGATTTTCAGCCTAGATTTTCAAGATAATCACGATTCTCATTCTTCTATATCGTCGCATTTGACCACTCCCTTGAGTACTTTTGAGCCTGATACCACTCTTGTTGAGACTAGCCCTGGTAAATCCTTGCATATTAGTTGAGATTTGGACTCATCTCAGCAGGAGCAACTTGTGAATTTGTTGCAAAACCATTTTAGTGCCTTTGCTTGGGGCTATGAATATATGAAGGGTATCTCTCCTCAAACTTGTACACAACATATCTATATTCAGGAAGGAACCCGACTTGTCTGACAACCCCAAAGGCGAATGAATCCAACTCTAAGGGATATTGTGAAGGAAGAAGTACAGAAACTCTTGGATGTTGGTTTTATCTATCCTATTTCTGACAGTCAGTGGGTCTCTCCATTACTGCTAGTACCTAAGAAAGATGGAAGGTGGCGTATTTGGATTGATTATCGAGAATTGAACAAAGCCACTCTCAAATATTACTTCCGTCTCCCTTTCATTGAGCAGGTGCTTGATACCCTTGCAGGAAAAAAATATTTTTCCTTTTTGGATGGCTTCAGTGGTTATAACCAGATACAGATTGCACCCAGAGATTAGGATAAAACTACTTTTACATGTCCATGGGGTAAATTTTCTTATAAATTACTTCCCTGTGGTTTATGTAATGCCCCATCTACCTTTCAAAGGGTTGTCTTGGCTATTTTTTCTGATCTAGAATTTGTGGAAATTTATATGGATGACTTTTCTGTGTTTAGTGATTCTTTTCAGGAAGCTCTCAAAAATCTGGAGAAAGTACTTCTTCGTTGTCAGGAATCCCATACTGCTTTGAGTGATAAGAAATGTATATTAATTTTCAAATCAGGATTTGTACTTGGCCATTTGATTTTTGATAAAGATATCCAGGTTGATCTGGCAAATATTGAAATCATTCTGCATCTTCCTGCACCCAAAACTCAAAGGGAAGTAAGAGTTTTTTAAGGACATGCTAGTTACTATAGAATATTCATTGAAATTTTTTCTAAGATAGCTGCCCCTCTTTTTCGACTTCTAGCTAAGGATAGTGAATTTCTTGGTCCACAGCTTGCCAACAGTCTTTTGAAACATTGAAGGAAAAGCTGGTGCAGGCACCAGTTTTGCGAGGTCCTAACTGGTCCCTGCCTTTTCACATTTCCTCTGATGCTTCATATTTGGCTATTGGCGCCGCTTTAGGACAAGAGGAAAATAAGAAATCCTATGCTATTTATTATATTAGTAAGAATTTTTCTTCTACTGACTTGAATTATAAAGTTACAGAGAAAGAGTTTTTAGCTGTAATTTTTGCAATTAATAAGTTCAGGCACTATATTACAGGATATGAAGTATTTGTACATACGGATCATTCTGTGATTAAATATTTGATTAATAAACCATTGACTAGTGGTAGAGTGACTAGGTGGTTGCTATTGTTGCAGGTGTTTAATGTTACTATTGTTGATATACCAGGGAAATCTAATGTTGTAGCATATTTTCTTTCTAGATAAGATAATCCTGGTGAAGCAACTCCTGTTAATGATGATTTTCTAGATGAACATATTTTTGCTATGTCAAAATATTCTCCATGGTTTTTTGACATTTCTAATTACTTGGTTACTGGGAAAACACCACCCCACTTATCCACTCATGAAAAGCGGAATATTATTAAGAAAAGTGCTGCATATTCTTGGATTCGAGGAGATATCTTTTACATTGGTCAAGATCTGATCATCCGTAGATGTGTAAGAGATGAAATATTGAAATCTGCTCATGATGAACCTTGTGGAGGCCACTTCGTTGATAAGCAGACTGCATATAAAGTATTGAGTTCTAGTTACTTTTGGCCTTCTCTGTTTAAGGATGCCAAACGATATGTCAGGCGATGTGATAACTGTCAACGAATGGGCCAGCCTAATCAAACCAATGAAATGCCTTCATGCCCCCAAGTTATGATTGAGCCATTTGAAAAATGGGCTATTTATTTTATAGGGCCAATAAATCCAACGTCATTAAGTAAAAATAATATTTTGGTTTGCCCAGATTTTGTTACAAAATGGGTAGAAGCTAAAGTTGTTTCCTTTGCTACAGAAAAAGTTGTTGTTGATTTTATTTTTAATGAAATCTTTACTAGATTTGGTGCGCCTAGAGAAATTGTTTCTGACAATGGTCCATAGTTTATTTCTAATCTGCTACAGGGTGTGATGGAGCAATAAAAGATACGGCACAGGAAATCCACGCCGTATCACCCGCAAGCAAATGGCCAGGTGGAATCCAAAAACAATGTGATTGAGTCCATTCTTACAAAGACAGTAAACATGCATCAGAAAGACTAGGTTGAAATATTACCAGAAACATTGTGGGCATACAGAACCACTTGGAGAAATAGCACGGGACATACACCATATGAGCTGGTATATAGCAAAAAGGTTCTATTACCAATTGAATTCCAGATCAAAACTTTCAGAACTGCAGTCCAGTTAGGACTAGATCTCTCTGAGGCACAACAACAGCGTCTTCTCCAATTAAATGAGTTAGATGAATTTCGTAGGGATTTTGTTCAGCAGAACATACTAATTCAACAGCAACGCAAAAGGTGGCATGACAAGTCTATTCAGAAAAATTAATTCCAACCAGGTGATTGGGTGCTCCTTTATGGTTCTAGATTCAAAATTTTTAAAGGGAAATTCCATACATGTTGGATGGGACCGTATGAAGTGATCCAAGTATTCGAGAATGGAGCAGTAGAGGTTATAACTATTGATGGACAAAATTCAGTATTCCTGGTAAATGGATACAGATTAAAGAAGTACTTTTAGCCACTTGCCAAGAAATATTTTACACAGCAAGTCCAACAACAATTCGGGATGGTAGTGGTGAATGGTAATACCAACTTTTTGAAACTATGAGTTGTTCTTCTTAAAAAAATAATAAATAAATAAATAAAAAAGAAAAGAAAAAATATTTTCCTGTAATTATGAAAATCAGTCCACTGACATGATTGCAGAAAGATCAACCTGAAAACCAGCTTGCTGGCAGGGAGATCAAAAATTTCTAATAAAAGGATAATGTTGCATGATTTTTTAGATATGCTAGCGACCACCAAGTAAAATCAGGTTCAGAAGAACCAACCTTTATACAATTGGGGTAATTAGCGTGGATATTTTTATTTCAAGTAATGCTTAATTCTCGCTACAGTTATTTTTCTTGCACCAGTGCAGGCAGACCTTCCAGAAAATTTTATGCCTTTCTTCATATCCCATTTCATGATATTCCCTTAGTTTCTTCTTCAATCCCAAATGATTAACCTTCCCATATTCCTCTAATTTACCCTGTCCGTTTCGTAAAATCCCACTTTACCCTTGAATTTTTTTCCTATCCCACTTCTATTTATTTCCCCTTGTGGTACTATTCCTAGAATCCCTGTAACAAAATTCCTTCCCATTCTTAAATTTCCCTTTTCCTACTTCTTTATTCCCTCATTAATTGCAAGATCTCGCGTACAAATAACAAAGAAATATGCTCTGAAACATCAAGAAAGGGAGAAGCAAATTTCCAGTATAAATTGAGGAAGTCATGTTGGAAGTCCAACCTATATTTTACTTAAATTCCCTATTCTTTTTCAGATACTATGCTTGCACTAGTGAAAGCACATTGTCTTATATAATAAGTGCAAGAATAATGGTACCAGCAAGATGGCATAATTTAAGCGGTGCAAGCAGACCGGTGCAAGAATGCACCCTGATAGAAATAGAGTAAAATTTTTTCTCTTCATAACATATGTCATAGGAAAGTGGTCATTATGAATGTTTATAGGAAATTCTTTCACTTAGTCAAGAAGTACTTGTGACTATCATATTAACTAGGAGAAAAATTAAAGTACAAGGTGTTTTTAAGTTAAGAATCATGATCATTTTTTGAATGCTAAAGTTCTTTTTTTTTTGAATTATGAAGGAGTGCAAAATTTTTTTAACCGTTTCTTGGATATAATTACCCTTTCTGCCATAATATTAAATGTCCTTCATTCGCAATGATTACCTCACCTAGTCGTTAAAAACGCTGCCGCAAGTACCAATCCGGCATGTCTCAAACATGTCGTGTATTCACGATTATCTTAGTGGAATGAATGGGTGATAAGATGGAAGGGATGGTGGATGGTTGTATCTCTATTTATAAGAACTAATTTTCCAAGTATTGCATGTAAAATTTTTTAACTCTTCATAACCGTTAAGCAAAAATGTCGCCTATTCGAAGCGAACCCTCTTCTCTCAGTATGGTAGAACAGACTGCTGAGTTTCACAATACTCTTGCACTATTGAGAGACTCAGGATTCCTTCAATTTTTGCAAAAGTTTGACTGGCATGATCATGAAGTGGCCCTATAGTTTTCCCAAAGTTTCAAGAATGGCCGAGTACAAATCAGGCCTCTAAAATTTAAAGTTACGGAGGATTTTATAGTAGCAGCGACATGTTTGGAGAGTATTTGTGAGTAGTATTTTAAGAATCATAAACTAGATAAGAATCAGTGGCAGCATTTTTTCATCGATCAGAACATGAAGGTAGATTGGAAGAAAGGAATTTCGTGCAGTGCCTTGCTGGGACAGTGGCGGGACCTCCTTTTCATCCTACAAAAATTTGTAACCTGTGAGGGAAGGTACTCCCTCACTTTTTTATACCACTTCAGGATGTTGCAGCATTTCGAAGGTGGCCGACACGTCTGGTGGAAGATTGATTTCCCCTATTTCTTGCTTAAAAGTTTGGAAAAAATGGCCAAAGTTGTGCAGGACACACGGGTAGACCAGGTCGACAAGAAATTATATCATCACGTTCTGATAAAAATTTTGGTCCAAAAACAATTAGAGATTAAAGGCATGACCTAGGAGGCACTGTTAAAATAGATGCATAAAAAGAAGGTTGTTGGAAATGAGACAGAGGACCCCGCCAGCACAAGCAAGGGTTCGAGTAAAATGAAAAGGGAAGTCCTTCTTGCCCTAGTGCAAAAAGGAAACGACCCGGGAAATAAACAAAAGAAAATAGTCCTTCTCCAAAGAAAAATAAGACACTTAGTGCACCAGTCGAAGAGACTCCTTCTTCAACACCAACATAAGCACAGACCCATGAAGAAGATAACCTGTCAGTCCTTGCGAATGCAGCAAAATCTGTGGAAGTTGAAGACAACACTCTGTTGGCCAATTTTATTAAGAAGGCCCGGAAAAATAATGAGGAAAATAGTGTAGGCAAAGAACCACAGTCCCCACAGGACATTGAATCCCCTCCTGCACCAGTGCAAGAAGAAGAAGAAGAAGAACTGGAGGAGAAAGAAGAAGAAGAAGAAGAAGAAGAAAAAGAAGAAGAAGAAGATGATGTAGAAATTATATACAATATGCATGTATATATCCAGACTCTCTTGATCTAATAATATTTATCTTCTTGCTAAATATAGAATCCTTCCACTATCATTGTTGCGGAAATTTAATCAACAATTGCAAAACACATGAAGCAATAAAAACACACATAACACAATTTTTTAACGGGAAAGCCTGAAGCTAAAAACCCCAACTATCATATATTATGTATCATGGAGATCATGTCAAAATCTCATACAGATATTATTACATCAAGCTTTTAGTACAATACAATCGTCACACACTAACATAGAACTAATCTGCAAATCCATGCACCAATCTCTGCCCTCCTGCTAGCCTGCCTCCACTACACAATCCAAGCTGATTACAAATACCAATTCGATGTAATCCCACTCTCCTTGACTGTGTTATTATCACTGGCAACTCCAATGTATATATAGATTCAATTCATGCATCACTAGTAGTCACAACGGATAGTATATCTCACCCTTTCACCTATTTCTGCATTGGATCTCCACTGGATCTGACATGCATTGTAGTTAACTGCTATATTGTTCATTTGATTAATGAGTTATTATTTGTGAATTAGTTAACTAATTAATTCACTCCACTCTCACTAGTGTATCATTCAGTTAGATTAGATACAACTAGCTCAACTGAGTCTAACTGAGTTAAACTGAATACAACTCCATGAAGTACTCTTCCAACTCTGTCATAACTTTGCCACTTTAATTCTAACTAAGTCCTCCATGCATGAACTCCAGTAAACCCTTAGGAATCGCACAATTCCTTCATCCCACTGATTTGAAAAATCTGTTCCCTAAAATAAAGTGCTCCAAGAGAATAAATTGTTGTTTAGAGTCTGATTATTATTCAGAGCTAATAATAATCAACATGCATCTATTTTTAGATCGATGGTCTATAAATAGACTTCACCCAATATTATAAAAATAGAATCTCATCTATTTTTCACATTTGACCAACCATATACAAATATCCTCACATATAGAATATGCTCACCATGTCTAAAAATAGACATACACCTAAAAATATCCTGTGTGGGCCCCACCTAGTTTAGGTGATTATTTTCCAACTAGGATCAAGGATGATGTTTCAGGATGCCTCTTTCACTATTTCTTGTTGCAATCTTCAACACTCCCTCTCAACAAGAAAGTTATGTCTTTGCATGTGACATGCAACTCCATGCATTCACCCTGCAACCTTTGCAAGTGCCCTGCAACTCCATGCATCTGCTCTGCAGCTCTTGCTGCAACACTTCTGAAACTGAAAGGATCCAAAAAAATCAATCAGTATAATGCATCTGTCATAAAATTCTTTGACTTCTGCTTAATTACTGCACATGTCTTCATGAACCACTACGCTGTTGAACTCTGCACCCATGCACTCTGCACTTGCTGTCAACTCTAAACCGCGCTCTAGTATCCGACACTGTCACTTTGATCTGCTTGCATCAATCCAACTAATAATGCTACTACTGCTCTGTGGGCTCCTCATAGCCAGATTCAATTCATGAGATCCACACCATCTTAATGAATCCTACCCAGAAATATATTTTTGGATTATTCATGCATGTCGCCCCACCTCTTACTTGGTGGTATAGCTGCATGCACTCCCTCTGTTCATCTGGCACGAAATTTCTCTGAATGAGTGGTTGCTCCCACTCCATGATCCTCATCTCACTAGAACATTTGGCACAATTTCCGACAGCCAAATCGTCGCTTTTCCGACACACAGTCGTCGCAAGAGCGACAGTTTGAGGCCGGGAAAAACGTGGTTTCTCGTGCGGTCGCAATTCTGACGCCTTTACAAAGTGTCGCACTACCGACACTTCTCGTCGCTTCCAAACACTCTTCGCTCTTCCGACGCCTCCCAGACTGACGTTTGTAAAATTTCGCCATTCCGACGAAATTTGGTCCGACGTTTTTAATGTCGCGCTTCCGACGTTTGTAAAGTCTCGCCATTCCGACGAAATGTCGTCCGACGTTTTGAACGTCACTCTTCCGACGTCTTTATACTGTCACTCTTCCGACGTGTCTAAACTGTCGCATTTTCGACGCCAAACAAAAGTGTCAGAAGACTAACGTATTGCAAAAGTGTCACAAGACCGACGTTTTCCAGAAGCGTCACAATATCGACGCCAGGAAGAACTGTCGCAATTCCGACGAAATGTGGTCCGAAATTTTGGACGTCGCCCTTCCGACCTCTTTTTTCTGTCGCTCTTCCGACGTTTCTAGAGTTGTCGCAATATCGACGGACATCACAAGACCGACGAAAATGGAAATCGTTCAAAACGTCAAAAGAGCGACGCTTACAAGGCGTCGGTATGCCGACGGCGGTTTCAATTTAAAAAATAAATATAAAAAACTTTAAAACATGACAGTAAATCTCCAATGTTTGTTATCACAATAAGAAATCAATGATCAGTGATCACGTCAAATTTTCCTCGTGGCGTGACGGGTCTAATAAATTTTATTGTAAAGGTTGCTGGCCAGTGACAACTGGCACAGCATTGAAGGAAATGCATTAAAGAAAATTAATTAGGCTGCGAACTCCAAGCCAACTGGCAACAACCCTGATAATTTTCCTTACCAACTTCCAAGTTGTGACTCGGGCTTCAGACTCCAAAGCTAAGAATTTTCTTTTCATCGTGTTGGAGAAGAGAACCGCAACCTGCAGCAAAAGAGCAATTCCTCAGTCTCACTGCTCAGGACTCGTAGTCATTCCTTGCTAACACGGTATGTGGAAATTTTGATAAGATAACTTTCTTCACCCTCGTTTTTACTAAATTTATTCTTTTGAAAAGGGCCTGGTTCCATTTCAGAAATTTTCAACTTTCGACTTCTAGAATTTGTACATATGATTTTTGGATGAGGTTTTGTTATTAATGATGAGATAGTGTCTTGGTTCTATCTGTATAAAATAATTGCCTCGTTTTTTTCTTCATGTTTAGGGTTTTTGATTTTATCAAAACCTATCTCTCTTTTAAGCATGCCTGCAAATTAATATATTCCAGGAATGTACACAATTCCAGGCTTCATGTACAACGTATTGTATCAACTATATTTTAACAAGTGAGCTGCATGCCCATATAGTGTTACAGATTATAGGGCTTCATTTGGAGAATAAATGATAAGCCTGGCAGCACTAAATCCAAGTAATTCCCCTCATCCCTTAAAATACACCTCTAAATATAACTAGAAATTTCAAATAGTTAGTAAAGGAAAAGTACAAAGATATAATAGATATGTGTTGAGCCAAAAACCTGTGCATTCACAACAAAACTGGGATGGATAAAAATTAAAAACAATTATGGACTTTGACAAAAAATCGTCTTATGCATACAAAATGAAAGAAGCATTGGCATACTACTATGTTTACAAATTTAAGGACAGGCAGAGTGAGTCTCCGGGCAACACATTTTCATGTGGAGACCCTAGATCCTTGTACCCACAATATCTAGTGACTTAAAAAATGATTGCCAAAACAATGCCTTTGCTATGCATGTAAGAACACCACCTGTATAATGAGGGAGATGTAATATTGTCCAAGAAGTAGATTTATACAGAGTGGTCCAAGATTGTGTATTTATGGAAGATACAACTGATTTTGTCATGAAACATGTATCCAAGATTTCAATGTGGCCTTATTTTAGAGCCCATTGATGATTTACTATGAAACCTAAACTTTCAAAACAAACACATTGAAATCACAGGATCTCCATCACGAATATCATAAATATTAACTGTCTTTTGGGCACTGGCAGTAGATACCATAAGAGGCCCACATGGCATGTACCACCAATGTTGATTCTCTGGCACAACATTTGCAAAGCCAAAATCTCTCCCCGAGACATCCCTCTTTGCCAAAACTAGAGAGATGGTACCGGACGTTGAAGTGAAGGCCTCTGATTCAGTATGGAATGCCATAATTTCTTTATTATAAAAGTCCCATGAACAGAAACCTGAGTCCAATGTACAACCTGCAGATGCTGCCACAACATATTTACCAGAGCGACCATCTGAACCAGCTGCTCTGATCGACCAACAATCACCCCACATGTTTGGGGTAAGCCCATATGGAGCTTTATATTCAACCTTCTCCTGGAGATTGGAAAAAAACAATACTGAGTATTACTCATACATCAACTGCCCTTTATGTTAAGGGAAAATTTAAAGAGTGCATAAATATTCTTGAAATGCCAATCATAGTTTCTAGAAAATTTCAACAGTCTTTGAAATGAACTACATCCTATTTAAACTACATCAAATATTTAGGAAAATCATTTTTTTAAACAGAAATTGGTGAATTTTATTTCAAATTTAGAAATTTAAACCATGAGAATAATCTAACCCCTAGGCTTTTCCCTATTTCTAATAGAAAATCCTAAAATGTATAAATTATAACACCCATAAACCCCAAAATTAAGTACAATAATTAAAACCTCCACACCTCTGAATTTGCTATATCGTGAAAAGAGCAGCATCCATCATCATGGGAAAGCAAAACCGATTCTCCTTCTGATACAAACCAGCCTACAGTAGATGTCTTATGGCTGAGTTGATTCAATCGATCACAGGAAACCTCTTCAGTTTCTTCAATATTGCCAAAATGCTCTGGCTTGTTTTCCCGATCATCATCAAAGTCCATATTTTCATCACATTGAATTAGTTGGGGTTCATTACGATCAGGTCCAGTGCCTATTGCAGAGCTCCGGACATCCAATCCAATATTGGAACTACCATACCCGTTCCCATTAGAGATTGTAAATCATGTTTCTGGCTTTAATTCGGTAAGTTCAAGAGCACTAGAACTGGATTCAGTTGATTTAGACTTGGTATAGTTGTCCTCTAATTTGTATTCCGATACAACACTATACTTGTGCTTCAATGCAGACAGAAATTCTGCAGCAATGGGATCTTCATCTATGGGGATTATGGATCTTCCCTCAAAAGCATCCCGAATATCTGATTCATTTTCATTCAACTGATCATGCAAATCCACCCTCGTCTTCAGCACAGCAAGCTGAACTGAAGGCCGGTTTTTCAGAAATTTATGGTGGGGGTATAGCCTGTCTTCCAGATATTGACTATTTAAGTGTTTAATTGGCTTTTTCAGAGACCTGACCATAGAATCAAATGAATCCTGCGAATCCTGCGAAATAATAAACAATAGTAAGGCCATTATTTATTGGTTTTAAATAATAAACAACATGCAACAAACCCGCATAATTAGTAAATTATTTAAAGACAATGTACTTGGCAATATGTTTCCTGTATCCTATTATATGATTGTCCTTGATGGCAAGCTCTGTATTTAATGGAGAATCGATATAAGTAAGGACGAGTTAATTCATGTGTGAACATATGTATGCATCCCGATGAAGGATAATTGACATCCGTAAGAAACCCTGTGCTCTGTATGTTGATCGAGGAACCGATGTTAATACGGTTGACAGTGTATCCAAACTGGTAGACAATGGAGTTATATATATTCGTTAAATATATGATGGAAGGGTCTACTCTATTAGTAAGGAGCTGACTGGCTTTCATGGAGAAAGGAACGAGGAGCGAGAGAAAACCAGTTATAACGCGAAAGAACTAAAACAGAGTATTTGGCATTGAAATTTCGGTGGAACAAGGACTAACCCTTTGGAATCATGAACGGAACCTCGAAGGAAAGAGGTGGAACATAACAAATGGAAGCGCGACGGAACCCTGCGTGGAAGAGCGGAACTGTGACCGTGCAATAATCCAAGTAAAGAATTAACAGCATAATAAGATCTCTGCTGAAAATTTTTCAGTCAGCCCTAAATATTGATTCACCCCCCCTCTCAGTATTTTTCCCAACAGACAATAATTTCTACATATTAAAATATAAAGTTATAACATACCAGCTCATACTCGAACATAACATCTGTATCAATATTCTTCTGTATCTTCTTGATCTTCATCCAACTGATCGACATCTATATCAACATCTGATTCAGAAACGGTGTTGAAATGATCGACCATGTCATCATCATCATCAATTATGTCATTTTCAATAATATCCTCATCAACATCATCATCAATAATTGTTGCCTCATCTCCAGAGCCTGGTTCATCTTCTAAGATATCTTCTTCATCTGTCCATGCATCTTCCTGCTCATCTGCTACTGCATCATCTTCTTCTTGATCAATATCATCTTCTTCCTCTACAGTATACTCTACTGGCCTTCCTCTTGGATCATATCTAATAGCAAATGACCATTCCTTCTCACCTGGAACCTCTGAGTAAAAGACTTGTTCGCATTGGCTTGGAAAAACATAGCGATATTTTCCTGCTTCAAACTGCGATGTTTTAACCATTGGAAATCCATTGTCATGTTGAATAATTGTTCTATCATCATCACGTACATTCATTCGTAGCCTATACCATTTGACGTCGAACAAAACTATTTTGAAGGAATTAAATTCACACTCAACTATATCATCTAAGAACCCATAATATCTATTTTCAGATTCTTGAGGATGTCTGTCACTCCTGGAGGAAACATTAGTGACCTGGAATACTGCAGTTATCCCACTATCAGAAGTTTTCCTGTTATCATCCAACCGTTTAACGCGAAATTGACGACCATTGCACCACATAGCCTTGTGGTATTTCAACTGCAATATGCCAAACATGAAAAAGATGCATTCTCAATTAATAATTAAACATATAATTTACACAACATGAAAATTAACTGAAAAATCAAACTTCTTGTCACATTATAAATAGGTGAATTAATTTCTTACCTTTCTATCTTTCAAACCATATGCTAAATTGATTTCCCTGTCCGTAACGTTCCCATCTCCACTACGATACGCTTCTCTAATCAATTCAGACAGTAGTTGCCATGATAACCTACCGTCGTTACGTGCTTTACATGTTTCAATCCATTCACTCATCCACTCAAGATTGTTTGCAATGTATAAAAGTAGCGCCTCGTAATCTTGAGCACCTGAATAAAAAAACAATAATTCACCAATATTAATAAATATTACTTATAACCATGGTAAATTATATTAATTAATAAACTATGAAAGAATAAAACCTGAATGAATATAATGATCATATACATGATGTAAAAAAATGAAACATTATATGTATTATACATAATAAATCTTTTACCTCTCACTTTCTTCATTCTACCTTTTCCCAACAGGTGCTCCTCTTCAAATATTTTGATGGAGTTCACATCCCAAATGCGATCCACCGCCTTCATGACTGGCGCAGCTAATTTAGGAAGATAATGGCTAATATACACCATGGATTGATATACCACATATCCCTCCACCATAGAACCCTCAGGTCGTGCTCTTTGTTTAACCAAAGCCTTCAAGGATTTTAGGTGCCTCTCAACCATCCACATTGACCTTGTGTGTACTGGTCCACACATTTCAATCTCCTCAACTTGGTGTATCAAGTAGTGTTCTTGTGCATTGAAAAATGTTGGAGGTAGATACTTTTTCATTTCACACATTAGCCGAGGAATTTCTCTCTTCCAATACTTTATTTCATCTTGATGGATTTCTTTCAATGAAAACCATCTGCAAATCATTACACAAGGTTATTTCAATGAAACATAATATATATTTCATTACAAGTAAATTAATACATCATTTCATCAAGTACAAAAAGAAATTGTAGCAATTAGATTTTGCGTATAAATCAAAACTACTTACCTCATGTATTTACTAAGACCATATATAACTTGTTTGACATTGTTGTCGAAGTCGTTTGGGAGAGATACAAGTAGAACATACTATAACAATAAAAAATGAATCGTTATTGGTTTCCAAATTAAACAAAAAAAAGGAAAATTTAAAATATGTATTCAAGCAATAACAAACAAAAACGTATACCAAAAAAATTACCTTAACAAAGGTATGCCAATCATGTGTTTTCACCCCACCGAAGTCACCTTTCTTTGTTAAGATATTATTTATGTTTGAAGCAAAACCTGTTGGAAATTTAATTCTTCTAATGACCTCTTTTACATCATTGCTTTGTTGTTCTGTTAATAACCATGGAATATTGTTATAATTTCGACCTCCATTGTTATTTGATCCGTCGATCACACTTTTCATTGCATGATTTGATTTCTCAATGTCAGCACAAATTTTGTCAATTTTATCTCTCTCATGTGCACCATCTATGGTTTGCCATAACATTTCTGTCACATTCTTCCCGACATGCATTGTATCAAACAAATGAGCTATTTTTAGGTCCTCATAGTAGGGCAACCTCACGAATTGAGAAGGATAACATTTCATTCCAGGTGGAAGTACAATATTAGTACCTTCACGACGACGATGACCTTGATATCAAAGAATAAAATAAATCAGAACAATATTAATTATAAAATACAATAAAATAAATTCATTAGTTAAAACAAAAATTCCAAACATTACATAAACAAATAATATAGATATATATATATATATATACACACACATTATGTACCAGCTGCTCGACGATTATTAATTCTGTTATATTCCAACATCCACAACTGAGGTGTCATTCTTCGTGGTTTTAATCTAGTTTCTTCTTTATCATTGAAAATATGTTTTTCAGTAGTACGATACTTATGGTTCCTAGGGAGGAAGTGCCTAAACTCATCAAACACCATCTTTTTAAGTCTTCTGAATGACGATACTTCATCTTAGGGCCACAAACTAGACATGCAAATCTACCCTTTGTTTGAAGACCTGCAATAGATGGATCAATAACAATTAATATACTATGAGATCATTTTTAAAACATGCAATATGGTATATCTAATTTAGATAATTGTGTATCATATTAAAGTGCAATGAAATATTACATACCACAAACATGTGTTAGTCCTGGGGCATCATGAATTGTCCATACAAGCATTCCACGACATTGAAATCTCTTCTGTTTGATTGGCTTAGTGATGTCATACATAGTGATGCCATGCCATAACTGTATTAGCTCATCGATAAGAGGCTCAATATATACATTCATATCTTTGACCTGGTACTTACCTAATTGTTCAAAATTATGGAACATAATAATTACTCCCATGATATATGTATATATAAGTAAGTAAATAAATAAAATATATATTTATTCAAACAACGAGAGAAATGAAAATGTTACATTCAAAGAAATAATGTATCAAATACCTGGAATAATCATAGTCAACATTATGTGCTCCCTCTTTATTGACATCCAAGGAGGAATGTTATTGTTGATAACGAAAATAGGCCACACCGAGTAAGTAGATCTAAGCTCTCCGAATGGATTAACAACATCGGCTGCCAACGAAAGCCTGACATTACGAGGTTCATTTTTAAAATCTACATATTTTTCCTCGATTTCTCTAAATACAGAACCATCTGCAGGCATTCGAAGAACACCATCTCCACTTCTATTCTTTGCATGGAAATCCATAAACTGTGCTATGATGTTACACTTGAACATTCGCTGCAAACGTCGAATTATGGGAATATGACGAAGAACCTTTTGAGGCACCTTTTTGGTTAGTTGATCTGTTCGATATCTACTGGTACCACATTTCGGACATTCTGTTTTCAACGCATGTTCTCCATAATATATAATATGATCTTTAGGACATGCATCTATAGTGTTATATTGCATTCCAAAGTGTTTCATAATAGCACGTAGATCTCGATATGTTCGAGGTAAAGTATTTGGCGATGGTAACAAATATTCACCCAACAATCTACAACATAAACAAAAAGTAGTGTCTTGTAAAGATTATTAATCATATATATATATATATATATATATAATAGTTATTAAAACCAGAACCGGTGACCGGATCGGTGGAGCTAATGAACCGGGTTTCGAACCGGAACCGATCTAACCGGTAGCGATCAGATCTCAATGAACCGGTTTAAAAAAAATTACATTAAATAATTATTTTTTAATAAAATGAAAAATAAATAAATAAATAAAAACTATTTTTAAGATTTGAAACCATGATTCCAAGCCAATAGAGACAAAATATGAAAAGTTTGCTCATTTATATACCATGCAAAGGTGAATATATCAAAATGGCAGCAAATGCAATACATATCATCGAAAAATACATAAGCAAACTTGTTGAAGTAATGTATCGGGTTTCTCTTATATTATTCACTGTGTTTTATTGCTGAGTTAATATTATAATATACAATCTGTCCCTACTCAGATATGTTGTCAATTCATTGTATCAGCCTTAAAGACAATTCTGGGTTCAGTATATATATATATATCAGACCAGCATTTTGAAGATCTTGTATTCTTCATTATCTATGTTTGCTTGCCAATACATTTCTAGAAAAACATCTACAACACTTAGAGGTATTGAATTGGTTTATGAAACCCACTATTAGTGCTATTTGTAACAAGTTGAGAGAGCATTACAACTTCCGCAGTCTGCTCACAATGTGTTTGACAAAATTTATCACTGAAAAGATTCATTAAAACCCAGAAAACTCAGTAGCCAGTTTAGTGCATTTCCAAGCGGGAATTTTCTAGTGGTCAATTTATTATTGCTAGTCACATTTTCATTAGGTTGTATGTTGTTGTCCCTTGAGTGGCGTCAGACCATTTGCATCAGTCTTGATGCCATGATCAAATTGCTTGTATGCTGTGTGAAAGGTTTTATATTTATGCTGCTGCTATGTGTGAGTAAAGAGAGAGGGTCTGACAGTTCCTAGCTGAGTGTGAAATAAGGTTGCTGCTGATTGTTTTGAGAATAGAAATTGTCATCAAGTACACTTGATGATTTGCATGCTGCCAGGGATTTTATGCTAGCCAACCTTGTATTTATCAGTCATCATGTGTATTGTTGCTACTATAAGGTGTTGAGTATGAGTTATTAGAGAAGTTTGTTGCTAGTATAATAGAGGAATTTGCAGCTCATGGGGGAGACACTGAGGAATTTGCAACTCATGGAGGAGCACCTAACCAGACGGTTAAGTACGGAACTGGCCGGTTTATGCATAAACCAGCTAGTTCCTTACTTAACCGGCCGGTTAGGTCCGGTTAACCGGCCAAAACAGGTGAGAATAGGCTATTGACCGGGTTGCAAGGCCGGTTCCAACCGGCAGCTGTCCTGACTGGCCGGTTTTGATAACTATGATATATATATATATATATATATAACTTATTATTTTACACATTTATTACAATTAAAAAAAAGGGAAAATAATCAACATTTACATATATGTGATCATATATACATATTGCATATCTTAGGAGTTGTGTCATACATCTGTTCGACAAATTATTCATAACCTTTAAGTTCACCAGCAACAATAGCAGAGAGCCGGTGAACTTAAAGGTTATGAATAATTTGTCGAACAGATGTATGACACAACTCCTAAGGTATGCAATATGTATATATGATCACATATATGTAAATGTTGCTTATTTTCCCTTTTTTTAGTTGTAATAAATGTGTAAAATAATAACTTATATATAAGTTATTATTTTACACATTTATTACAACTAAAAAAAGGGAAAATAATCAACATTTACATATATGTGATCATATATACATATTGCATACCTTAGGAGTTGTGTCATACATCTGTTCGACAAATTATTCATAACATTTAAGTTCACCAGCAACAATGTAGCAGAGATAAGAGTTGCATTTGAGTGTTCAAAAAGTTGTTCACTTGACCTTTCAATCAGAGGTACATCATAAATACCGTCACTGCTATCTCCACCATCATCATCTGACTCACCATACAAGTCTTGGAGCATTTGATTTGTCCCATCATTAATGTGAACCGTCTCATTACTGTCATCGTGATCTACCTCCATGGGATCATTAAAATTACCTTCATCATTCACTTCATGTTCTTCACCTTGTACAACATCATTTCCAATACTAATATTTGCTGCAATATTCTCTTGTACTGGTGCAACATCATCTAATCTACTACTATTTTGTTGTGGAAGCTGGTTGATCATCTGCAAAAAGTTGGGGGGAAACTGTGCCTTTATGAAAATTACAAACATTAATAATTAAACATTAGTGTGCATATAAAAAATATTAAAAATTTAAAATAATATAAAATTTTACGATATAATCAAAATGAAGATAGATAATTAATTACCATGGGACGATATTCATTCGATCCACCATCAATGTGCCCATATTTCCTACAATGCACTGTTGTTGTTGCTATTAAAACTCTAACATTATTTCTCATACAACATTTTTTACAAGGGCAATAAACTCTGCCATCACCCCTTTCACCCTTTTGAATTTTTTTCCAGCTCCATTGTTTTCTTCCATTGATGCAAATTATCCTATAAAGAAAACAATAAATCTCTCTCAATGGTGTAGAAAACCTAAGACTTGTTGAACTCAATGGGAGCTCAATATATAAGCAAAAAGAAAATAAAAGTGGGCATTTTACAAATTGTGAGCTTTTTACAAAATGTGGGCTTTTTACAAAATTGTGGGCTTTTTACAAATTGTGGGCTTTTTTTTATTCTTAATGAATTTTCTGTAGAATACTAAACAGATTTGTCCAAAATTTCAGATGCAAACTGTAGTCTCTACTACGTTTGGAAAATTGGAGGTTTATAAAAGATAAACTGCAAACAGAATTGTACCACTATGATAAGAAGTTGTTAGAAGCATTCCTTCTGCTTCACAAACGTGGAACTACCTTAAGAATGCTTATGGTTGATATAAATATTAGAGCATGGCAGTTAAATGTAGTAGTTATGCTAAAATATTGAATAACAGCTTGAGAGTGCTCTTCAGATACTGTACGAATGCACCAAATTAAGGTTGTACCATTCCTAAAGATAAATGGCCAAAAATAGTCAATTTTGATATCGTGAAGTTATGTCTTTCTTGGTAGCAAACTGGGGATAGGATGGCAAATATGAGAGAACTAAGTTCCAAGGAATAAAAAACCAAGGCCAACATAGTTCTGCCTTGAATCAGAGACAAAACAAAGCTGCCCAAAAAAGTGTTTGAGAGCACCCATTGAAGCTCCTATATATAGCAGAGTCAACATTTTCCTATTGAACAATTTTGTATAGTCAAAGCCACAACAAGATCAGATAGCCACGATCCTAAATGAGAACCAGAGCCAAAGCTAAGACAGATCCACGTTTAGCAGAACAAGACATCCATAGCAAAGGATTTGACCACAGAACCAGATCATGAGAGATAGCAAGATTCTTGCTTCCACTGTGGAAATGTAGAAACTGTACAAGGGCTTTGCTTCCAGCAGATTTCATTGTGACAGTAATTGCTATGGTGTTGTAAGCACTCATTAGTAGAATCTTAAAGCCATTCCGGAATTCTTTTAACCTGGAGAGGGTTTTCTGTGGTTATAAATCCTCATGTTCAAATTCCATTGTCGATTGGTTGTGTTTGATATTATGGTTTTACTGTCCGCAGTTGAATTTTCGCACAGAAAATTATCAGTCTAAAGCGGAGCAATTTTGCGATGTTTCTTTTGCTTCCTATTGTGAAGTATTTCGCTCAGAACTCTACTCGTTGTAACATAGGTCTTTGGCATAGAGCAGGGGACTTCGGTTTTTTGGAATCAAACTTCAGGTTAAGATGCTCATCTGAAGAATGGCATAGTGAGCCTTAGCATGGAGTTGGGAGTACCAATTTGAAGTGCAGGTAGGGCATTATACAATAGACCAGTTAGATTTCTGGACCCTAATACAAAAGTTTCTTCTTCTTTCAAAACGTGTTTCTCTTTTTCTGTAACCAATGTGGGTCCTGTTCTTGTTTCAATGGGGGATGGATGAGCATTTGTTATTGCTCCAGATGATCACACTCTGGGTAGCCCTGGAGGCTATTTGGGGGTGATGAGTCCAATAGGTCTCAATGAACTGTTGCCCTCGCTGGGGAATACTATTGCAGTGGAATTTGATATTATTTTGGATGTTGAATTCCACGATCCTAATGGAAACCAGTACCTTCAGCTCCAGTACCTGTTCACAAAAGAGGGTGCCATAGTCATTCATGCATGCAGAGAGGGTGAATTGCAGGCATTGCAACAGGAGGTGTTTTTGTTGTTGCATTGGCCACTAGATTGTTTGTCTGGTTCTGTTACAAGCGCAGAGTATTGAAAAGGACAGACAAATTTAGTTCAGATATTGTGAAATTGCCTCGGAAATTCACCTACAAAGAGCTCAGCAATGCTACGAAAGACTTTTTTTGAATGTGATTGATAATCGATAATTGCAAGCAAGGTTAATCCCCTTGTGAAACCGAAATTTCTAAGCATTTTCTAAAACCTGATGACGGAGACATTGTAATGAACAAGCGCTTAGGTCCATATTACGTCCAAATCTACCAAGCACCAAGATCTATAAAAAAAATCCACAGTATCTGTGAACTAAGAAGAAGAGGCAGAAAATGTGTTCTTCTTACCTGTTCGAATAGTCGTTGGGGTTTACCACGGCAAAAATTTGACAGAGCCCATGTACAATTTCGTATAATTGAAATTCTGGCAGTATCATTCAACTGGGCAAGCACCTACCTCGGAGCTCCATGAATGAGGGCAAGATCCCTAAGTGATGCAGAGTCTCCAACAATATTTCCCAAAGCCCAAACAGCCTTACACAAACACCAATTGAACTCAAATTTGCCCAAGCAGCCTTACACAAACACCAGTTGAACTCAAAGTTGGGTAGTAGTTTTTTAAATCAAATTCCAAAATTAAAGACGTATAAAGATAGTTGGGAAGAATAATTTTATGCCTCTAAAATGAACGTGCTACCTGTTCTCGAACATTATCATTCCCAGAGGCAATAATTTCCACAAATATAGGCAGTGCCCCGTAATCAATCACAACCTTTGTATTCTCAGAGGCTCCAAAAAAACCCAAATAGGGTCAACCCTACTACAGGAGGAAGGGCCTGCAGTAAGAACTTACCATTTTGCAAGAACTGAGGGCGAATGCTATTCTGCAAGAGCTGAGGGCGAATGCTGAGAGCGAATGCTGTTCTGCAAGAGCTGAGGGTGAATGCGCGCGTGATATCAGAGATTAATGTAGTTTTTTAAAAAATCATTTTTTTGTAGCCCGCATTTGAATTTTCTGTTTTCCTTATTTTATTAGGCTAAACTGGATAAAATTGAATATGAATAGTGAGTTAATTGTAAGATCAATGGGCCAAGGCCATACATCAACATTGACCATAGTGGGGAAGTATAAAAGCATGGATATTCATGCAAGTATAGTTATTAATGTAAGATATAGCATCAACTGAAATTCACGTGAAAAAGTACATGAAAAATGTACAATCATCCATTGGAGAGGTAATCTATAATTATCTAGTAAGACTCTTGGCTATGCCTTGAGACTAAACTAATTCTCAATATTTTTGAATAATCAGCCATTGGAATTTAGTAGGAAAACCATAGTAAATCATTGTCCAATGGCCATGCAAAAATATAAAAAAAATAATATCAATGGTACATCAACTTTCATACATGAGAACCCGGATGCGGGTGAAGTTGGTAGTGTTTAACGTGATGGGATGGGGGAGGGGAAGCCACTGGCCCACCCGCAAGGGTGCTTTCATTCAGTTCTTAATGTCGACTGATCGGCGTTTAATGCCATTTACTCGCTCGAATAAACCGTAGTCCCGCTCCTCGATACACATTCGCATGCCGCGACATGACTCAGCCTCCAGTTCATACTTATGGTGGTTTATTGCAGTTGATTTACAGTTGCACTGTAGACTGGGTTGTTATTATGGAACGTCCCTCTAGTCTGAACAGAATTCCCCCGCCTGTGAATCTGTGGTGCGCTCCAGGAGCAGGGCTTTCTAATGTTCGCACTGTAACTGGTAAGAGGAGCTGTCTCAATTGTTGTTTGGATTTTGGAGAAAATATCCACTTCTGCCACGCTGGTTCCCGCAAGCTTGCTTCTATCGCCCTGTTGCCCCTCTCGCCTCAGTCTTCTGTCCATCTTTTGCCTCCCTGCCCTGCTGTCCCGAGTGCGACTATGCCGCGCCTCAGGCATAGAATGCGCTGCCGAAGAGGCTCCACGAGGCGCCAAATTCGACGCTCTCCCTCCACCTCTGGCACCTCCTCTGCGTCTATCTCCCACTCTGACAGTCAACCTAGAGGGCTCCTTCTCCGCTCGGGTCGTCGCCTTGCTTCCCCCACTCCTTCCGCTCCTCCTGCTCAAACCCACACCGCGCATTTTTCCTTTAACAACACTCTCAATCAACCCAGGGTGACTGCCTCAATTACGGTCGTCTTTCGTGAAGAGCCTCAGGAAATTGTTCCCAGTTCTCGCCCGACGGAATGCAGCCTCTCGGCGGCTCAGGATTCGGCGCAGTTTGTTGGGCTGAAGCACCCTGATAGTGCGAACGTGCAGGGTCAGATGGGCAAGGCCACGCAGGACCAGGCGAACAAGGAAGTGGTGGGTCAACCTACTGAGAGGCAGGACGCAGTGAAAGCGAGCAAGGCGTAGATTACTCCTCCTCCTCGCGGGAAGGTGATCCATTCTGTTGCTGACCTGTATAATTCTGATGGGGAACCAGATGAATTCTGGTGCAGAATTGTCTACGGACCTGATCCTGATGAATAGTTCCTCCTCTTCACTCTGGTTTTTTGCTCTATTTCTGCCCATTCTCACGGGCCTGTTCATGTGTTTCCTGCTGTTTCTGAAAATGCATCTGTTTTTTTTTCTTCGATATGGTCTCCAGTACTACAATTCTCTGGTTCCCCTGCGCGGGATTTTTCAAATGAACTGTTTCAGATTGGTTTCCCTCTTGCAGGGCAGTCTTCAAACTATGGTTTTTTGTTTCAAATGCCACAGCACTCGGCAATGATCAGGCTTCGGCCCGCTGTACTGTACTCCTTTTGTTAATATAATTACTTTTACTTAGAAAAAAAAAAATTCATACATGACAAAATAGATACTGACAAATGGTACATCATGGCCTGATTAATTTTGCTCATCAATTTCAAATGGTATAACATTTAGTCAACAGTAATCATCAATTTCTGCACACAGAGACTAATTTCTCTGGAAGCCTCAGATTTCTTTGGCTTGTTATTCTTATAACTACATAGACATAATTAATAGAGAGATTGAGGAAAGAAAAAAATCTAGGGCTTAGTCTCCACTACTCAACATGTTTTGTGAGAAATAATACATAGATTGATTTCTCTGAGTGCCTTAGCATTCTTTGGCTCATTTTTTTAATCACAACAACAATAAAAAATGCACTGAGGATTTGTTCTTAGTCCGATTATGAAATTTTTATAAGACAGATTATGCAATATTAATAATAAACATAAAATTATTGCAATTTAGGGAAAGCTCGTTCATGTTTTTTTCTTTATATTGGAAGGTTTACTTGATTTTTGAAGTAATTTTTAGTAGATCATAGTGTTGGAATATTTAAAATTCCAGAACAAAAATGGAGAATAAAACTCCCCTCTTCAATACAGAGAAAATATAAAAAAAAAATTCTTCACTGGAAACAGAGTTTTCACTGTAAAAACTATTTCATTAAACTTCAAAACTTTGGTTACAAAATCTCCTCTGACTGAGGGAATAAAAAACCTTTGACTGCTTCAAAACATAGTTCAACAAAAAACTCACGCTCTAAAATTTCACTCTATCTGTGCATTTACAACTCACTGCTTTGAATTGTGCATATGATGTATATATTATATATATATGGACCTATACGCACGACATTTTTAAAACAAACATTAAAGAACTTTGACCACCGGACGTCAACCAAAAATTAAACTCTCCTTCAATCAATTTCGGGTGCCAAAAAAATTTGTTGACGTCATCAAAAATGTGACGCGAAATTTCTATTCAATCTGCTTTATGAATTTTTCGCGTCCGATTTTGGGCACTCGTACGAACGGCTGAGTGTGATGCGAAATTTCTATTAAATCCGCCTCAGTGAGATTTCAAATCCGGAAATTTCAATTTTGGGTGCCAATAAAATTTGCTGACGTCATCAAAAATGTGACGCGAAATTTCTATTCAATCTGCTTTATGAATTTTTCGCATCCGATTTTGGGCACTCGTACGGACGGCTGAGTGTGATGCGAAATTTCTATTAAATCCGCCTCAGTGAGATTTCAAATCCGAAAATTTCAGTTCTGGGACCACTGTCCTTCAATTTTTTAAACTCTGATCAATCAAAAATGGCAAGCGGCTCTCTGCAACGTTTTTGTTATACTGCGATCTTGACTGTTCGCTGGAAATGGAAGGCGGCTGCCTGTACATCAGCTGTAAGTAATTTCAACACATAGCATATATTGAGGAAATATTAGTTTGACAAGAATCAGCTATTTCTCTTGAAACTTTAGGTATTAAAAGTCCATGACACAGATATATCACACTCCAAAATCCAAAGAAAATGGAAGAGCGTTCAATTTTTTTAATCAAACTTTTATTGGTGAAGGGTTAATTTATTAAGAGAACGTCATTAATGAAGTGCAAAATTTTAAACGTAACGTTTATTGACTAGAAAAATAATGACCAAAACGTCAAAAAAATTTGTGTGACGGGTAAAGAGAAATCCAAATTCCAACCCTGCCTGCCACTTGTTGGTGAGTGGAGGTTATTCACTTTTCATTTACAACTTACCAGGTTACTCATGTTACCAATATTTTCACATGGCTCACTTTTAGGTGACTACTTATTGTACTTCTTCTTTATAAAGAACAATTGGTAGATAATTGTATATATTATTTGAAATCTATAACAAATCCAGGTAACAAAATTACAACAAATAGAAAATTATGCAAAAAATTCACCAGGGCACTACTAATGTGTAGATACCCTATCATTTCTTAGATCCTCATAACTTACCAACACCTACTATATTGGTATACACATAATATGGCATTTACCTGAAGTATTTCATATCTATCTAGAAGTAAATAAGTTGTATGACAATTGTTATGGTAGATATAAGATGTGTATTATAGTTTATATTTCAATTTTTCTAGCATGCATGTGCGGTCCATATAGTGACTACAATTACCAATATATTTCAGTGAAGATGTTAAGATGATCTCTCATTAAGTCCTAATTACTTAAAGCATCATTAATTAGCTTTCCAAATGAATAAAATATGTTAACAAATTAGTAAAAACTAGGAAAACAAATCATGCTTTAAAAAAATATGGCACAATGAGTCACACTCTTAGATTTATTTAATTACTCATCAAGTGTCACTACAACATATATATGATCACCATTACCATAGAAATGGGACATGTGACCATAATTTTGGTTTCACCAATGACATTCCACATCATGAGCATTGTTTAGGGTTGATTGTGTTGATTTTTTTTAAACAAATCATTTATACATTTTATGGAAATTATAGACACAATTTATAATCACATTACAAGATCATGATGTATGGATATTTCTTATCATTTCTTAGATACTCAAAACTTACCAACACCTAATATATTGATATACACATCATATAGAATTTACCCCTAGAATGCCACATGTATCCTAAAACAAATTAGTTGTATGGAAATTGTTATGGTGCATATATAATGTGTATTACAGTTTATCTTATAATTTTGTTGAAGTAGCATACAACAATTTACTTAGTGATATGAGAACCACTCTCTAGAGTATACATCGATTTTGTACACATGGCTTTTCAGTTGATTTTTAAGAGATATCATTTGTGATGCTCACATGATTATATAATGAACCATTAAGTTGAACTATGAAATTATTCCTCACAACACACACATATTGATGAATTAATAATTTTTCTCATATAATTTTTTTAATCTATTTTGAAAAAAAAGAAAAATTATATATAATTATTTCTAAGAAGAACAAGAGAGATTTACTTACCATATCTTCGTAAAACATATAATAGCGACGTTTGGAGGAAGCCGTCTAACGACGCTTTGGGGCATAGTGTCGCAATTGCGACACTTTTTATAAGTGTTGGTAGTGCGACACATTTCTCTAAATGTCGGTATAGCGACGGTTTCCCAAGATCAATGACCCAAAGTGAACGATAACTTACCTTTTAATTTTCGGTAAGCGTCGCTCTTCTGACGTTTTGAACGATTTCCATTTTCGTCGGTCTTGTGACACTTTTGCAATAGTATCGCACTGAACCCGATAACTTACCTTTTCCCCGCACCTTTCCTTTTCATTGTGGCCGTTCGCTCGTTGAATCCAGATCTGACGGCGCTAATAAATTTCCACGCTCATAAAGTAATCGTTTGATGTTTTGGCAAAGCCGCGCGAAATGGGTGGTTTTTCCAAACCACCCGCGCTTACGTGTCGCCACCACGTTGTATCGCGTTTGAAAAGCTAGTTTTCGCTTACCACCATTTAACCTCACGAATACCACTGGCGGTATTCCCTAAACCTCACCCGTTTAACCCGATTTTAATGGCATTTAACTATGGTTATACCATCGAAGGATAACATTAAAATTATTATTTGCATTCAAATTTTCACCTTCTCGCTTTAAACCTGTAAAAACATTGTAGAACCGTTTTCCTCAAAATCACGCCGTTTGAACCCTGAGAAACTTTGCAGAGCCATTTTCAACCTACCAGTACCATTTTTCGATGCCCATTTCCCTGAATTTCCATTACAAAGTACTACATTTTCCTCTGCGAAGCCATTTTAAAAAAATTGAAGACTGAGCACCTTTGCAACGTCTTCAACCGAATTCTGCTGGTTCTCCAGGTACTTTTATTCGAAGTTGCCCTCTGAGATTTCAAAATTCCTGCCGATTTCAAATAATTACCAAAGTTACTGCAAAAAAGTGTCCATTTTTCAGGGAAAACTCTGTCAAAATTTCCCTGGAATCCCTAATTGCCCTTTCTCGCAGTTTTTTCCATACCCTGGTCCGTTTTGCTATTGAAATCGATTTTAAATACACGTCCTGAGCTTTAAATTCCTTGCATTTCCTAAAAACCCTGCTCAGAAACCCCATTTTCAGTAGAAATTCGCCAAGAAACCCCTGTTTCTCGTAAAGGAAATTAGCAAACCGTTTAAGCTTGCTTCGTTCATTATTAAAAATGACCAAGAAACAGGTAAACCCCAAGAATGGAGGCCCAAAATCTGAAAAGAAGTCTTCTGCAAAGATTCCTCAGCTTATGTCCTTCAAAATCGACAAACCAACTCCTGCACTCACAGCTGATTCTACAGAAGTGGTCAGACCAGTCCAGCCTCCAGTCATTTCTCCAGAGAAGAGCCCTTTAGTTGATCTGGACTGTCTAATACTAGACCCTAATGTAGAATTTAACCCGCTTGATGTCTATAATTGGTGCTATGGAAAATCAGTGGAAAAGGATGACAAAGATATTCCAATTTGGGAATCCAATCTGCCTAGATATATTTTCCCTCTCACTCATTCTGTTCCTGACTTTATCAGATTATGCGAAGCCTATTATATGCCAGAAAAAAGATGTATTGTAAACAAAGAAAAAGAAACCATGTTTTACATCACTGAAGAGTCGATAAATTCCATGCTGCAAATGAATCATGACCCCAATTCTGCTTCCCTAACAAGAGAAGATTTAACCCAACTATATCTTGACTTGGATTTCAATGCTAGATTCAAAATATACCAGAATTTTTGTCCAAATCAAGTTGATATTCCTAAGCTAGATCCTCCTTTCGACACCGTTGATTTCCCAGATGAAACTAGATAGATTGTCTCAATGCTCTCCTTCATACTAGGATACACCAGTGATGAATTCACTGATGTGGCTATCCTAGGTTTTCTGTCAACTCTAAACCCTGGTCAATCACCATCCATTCAGTTCAATTTTCCTAGATGTATTGCTGATAATATGCATTATCAGTTATCCAAATTATCAGAAGAAGGAGTTTTCAGATACTCCTCTTATCTACTACACCTCTTCCTATATTATCAAACAGATAAGTTTCCAATTGAATGTCAGAAAGTGGATGCAGAAGGAAAAGTTCTATCATTAGTATTTTGGTCATCTATTCTAAGGAAATGGAACAAAGAGTATAGTTTTACAGATTTCAATGACTCATTTATAGCCCCTGCTATGTATCTCTTGGAAAAAGAGGAGATCCCTAGGATCAATGATGAGACAAGAAGAATTCTGCAGTTATCAGAGAGCTACAAAACTAGAGATTGGTATTTATATAAAAATCATACAGAAATCATAGTGTATGGCTCATCCCTGGCCCCATATAAGTTACCCAGATTTGTAACTACAAGAATATTTGCATTAGAATATCTGAGACAACTATTGAATGTAGATGAAATCCACTTCATATTGGGCCATTCATTGTGAATAACAGAGAAGCTGCCAATGAGATAAATGTCAAACTTAAAGAGTATAAGTTCCCATGTAGTTTTACATGGAAGTATGACCCACAAGGTATTTTGAGTGCAATAAGGGTAAAATGTAAGTTGCCTGTTTACTTGCATGATCCTAAGCCCCATATTCAAAGATATGTAAATAAAATTGAATGGGAGCCAAACACCCTATCTGATGATGATTCACAGGCAGTACAGGTAATACAGGTAGACAGTGGCAAAGGCAAACAGATTGTACAGACAGTATAGGTGGCTTCTACAAGCAAAGATACTTATAATGTACATAAAAGAGACAGAGAAGGAGATAGTTTCATAGCTGAGACTATTGAGAACATAAAATTCAGAACTCCTTATAGTAAAAGAAGCAAGTCAACAGAAGAAGAAAAAGATAAGGCTGTAAATATTGATATAAATGATGAAGCAACAAGAATAGTCACTCAAACATTAGAAGAGCTTCAAAATGTAAAAATTGGAACACAACAAAAAGATACAGTCATGAAGGAAAACCAGGCTACTGTTGATTTGCCTCCTTCTTCTCAGGAAACTGACAATACAGAGTCAGAGATTCAGATCAGATTCAGATAGATTAAAGAGAAGAATTAAGAGCTCAAGAATCAAGCTCATTCTAGATTTCTTAAGGAAAAGCCTGGAAACAAAGACAGGATTCTTTCAACATTTGATTATTCATCCAATAAATTGGTAATGTCATTCTTGAAGCCTACAGTGGCTGAGCCAAAATTAGTGGCAGATTATTCCAAAACAGATCTTGAACTGGATGCAGATGCCATTCATGAATTAGATCAAATTGAATTTCATAGGAGCAATATTGAAATGCTATATTCCAAAATTGTCAGTAAAACTATGAAATCAATTAGGCTTGAGAAAACAATGCTCAACCTCCAAAATCAAATGAGGTTGGACAAAGCCTCACTGTATGCTAATAATTTAAGAATAAAATCACTAGAAGATATAGTGATTGAAGCAGGGGGTGACCCAGCCAACATTGAAGGGGCAAAAGTCTTAATTAAACAGAAAAATGAGGATATAGCTGCTCTTAGAAAACAGTTGAAGTTGCCTCAGAGTGAAAACTCTCAAGCAAAAGAAATTCTACAGCCAAAAACAGAGAATGATGATTTAAAGCAGCTTGTACATCAAATGACAGATCAGATAAAAACAATGGAAAGTCAAATAGAAGCTCTAATGAAAGAGAATGAAGAACTAAGAAAATCACAACCAATGGTCATTCCTACAGTGATCCCCATTGTAAACACTGCTATACCATCTACTTTGGCAGAACACTTGGCACCGAAAGGAGTACTGCCAACTGCAGTGCCAATTACTTCTCTAATCTCTGCCTCTTCTTCTTCATCCTCACAGAGGACCACACCACAAGACCAAGATAAAGAGATTCTTAGTTTGAGAGGCACTATTAAAAATTTGGAAAAATCCAAAAATGATGCCTTGACTACTTCTAGAGGACATGAGCAAAGGGCTGATCGACTACAAGAACAGGTAAAGATTCTGCAAGCACAAGTAAATCTTACAGATCAAGTGGCCTTTATAAAAATTCATTTATGGACCAAAATTATTGATGGAATTCATTCTCAATGGCCTTCAATTCAATTAATTTATGAACAGAGGGAGTTACTTCAAGTTGCTAGTGCAGAGATTGACAAGACTAAGAGGGAAATTGACAAAAAACCAGCCCAAGCAATCCAACTCATAGCTTTTTTAAATAGTAAAACCAGGGAAGAGTTGGAAGAATTGAAAATTGTTGATAGAACAGAAACCATTCTTCAAATAAAAAAGGTCCTGAAAAAAAGAAACATAATGAGTACTCTAGAGGACCGGTGTAAAGACATGAATTTATCCATCTCAAGATTTTTAGCCAAATAAAAAACATTGTCAGAAGAAGGGTTGCCTGATATTCACACATTGAATGAAAAGTTAATGCCTCAGAAAGAGTATGATCTAAAAATAAAAAATCATGCAAAAGAGCAAGCCAGACAACAACTGCCTCAAGGATCACCAACAGGCAGAATACTTCTTCAGTATTTTGAAAATATGTTCTTTTTAGATAATGAGATCAGGAATATGTTCACTATAAAGCCTAACTTTTCCAAGTATACAGAGGCAGATGAAAGTTACAGAAAATTGAAGACTATGAAGATCCCCTCTGCAGAAAAGTGGCAAGAATTCACAGATCTGATGTGAATTTAATGGATAAAAAACAGGAAATTCACTTGCAAATTCATTTTTTACTGTTACCTCAAATGGTAAAAATACAGGGTTAAAGTGCAGTACAACAACAATCAGTTCAAATTAGAATAATTAGTTCTATTTTTGCTTGTAAAAAGGTAACAGCTTGCAAACTGTTTTGCAGCTGTCCCTCTTTTTAAGTTTTCTTTCCTAGTTTTGATTAAAACATCATCTCAATTCCTGAGATATTTTGTAAACATTTTTTTGTATAAATACTTCACAATTCAAAGTATTCAGTGTGAATAAAATTTCTCAAGACAACTATAGTTCGTGCTCTCTACTTGGCATTTTAATGTTTTCTACTTTGTTCGTGTTCTCTACTTGGCCATTGGCCTGTGGGTGATATGGAGTTGTAATCTTGTGCTGAATGTGGTAGTTTTGCAATGTTTCAGCTAATTTATTACCTACAAATTGTGGTCCTCCATCTGTGATTATGTCCCTTGGGAGACCATAGCGCACAAAGATTTGGAAAAGAAACTGTACTACCGAGTCCTCTGTAGCTTTTGAAACTGCCTCTGCTTCGACCCACTTAGTGACATATTCATTTGCAACTAGGATGTATGTTTTTTGTTTTGAGGGAGGACTAATAGGGCCAACAAAATCAAGTGCCCAGCGTTGAAATGGTTCAATCACTAGTTGAGGGTTCAAAGGCATTTCATCAGACTGCCCAGAGCGTCCTGCCCTTTGGCAGCTATCACAGGCCTGCACGAATTTTTTGGCATCCTTAAAGATGGTAGGCCAGTAATAGCCCGTTCGTAAAACCTTATGGGCAGTTCTACGGTTCCCAGTTAGATCCCCTTCTTCAATCTTCTTATCTGTAGCTTAAGGATTCTTAAGTGCCCTTTTGCTCAGATTCCATCCACTCCATCAAATCAAGCTTATACATAGCCTTAGAAGGTCACCTATCTTTCCCTTAGCACATTTGCATCTCTGAGCCTTATTTCTTAGTTCTGCTTGCCTAGAGAGTTGACTCCATTGCCCAATATTCTGGTAGATCCTTCTGGTTTACCTTGAAATCTCTTTATTCCCACCAATATTTTAAAATCAAACCCAAATACACAATCATAGATAGCCTAATATCTGTTACTAAAACAAAGCTAAATCATACGGAGAGATCCCTCTCTAGAGTTCAAGAAGGCTAGATCTTGAATTCCCAAAGCGGTTCTTGGTTACCCTTGGTGTTCTTAACTACAAAAATCCCTATCCCACAACCTGAGAATTACTAGGGTGATAACAGGCCTTGGGGTATTATGATCCTTGAAGGAAACTCCCACAGCTAGAAGAGTTGACAGAGAAAATTGGATCGAGTACAAAGGTGTGGCAGGTGGGTTTTACCCTGTACCAATTGTTATGGTGCATATATGATGTGTATTATAGTTTATCTTATAATTTTGTTGAAGTAGCATACAACAATTTACATAGTGATATGAGAACCACTCTCTAGAGTATACATCGATTTTGTACACATGGCTTTTCAGTTGCTTTTTAAGATATATCATTGCTGACGATCACATGATTATATAATGAACCATTAAGTTGAACTATATAATTATTCCTCACAACACATACACACAAAGCGTCGCTATTGCGTCGGATGCCTCCAAACGTCACAATTGCAACACTTAGACATTGTGAATTACAATTGCGACGTTTGGACGCATCTGTCGCAATAGCGACGGCTTGGAGAATAGGGTCGCCATTGCGACGTCTTCCTTCAGACGTCGCCACTGCGACACTTTCTCTAAGTGTTGGTATTACGACCAATTTCTCTAAACGTCGGTATAGCGACGGCTTCGGGCGGGATTGAAAAAATTTGCGGAAATTTCCGACATTTGGTCAAAAGCGTCGGAAGCAAGTGTCAGAATTTCCTCCAAAATGTAGTAGTTTAGCGACGCTTTGGGCGATGGTGTCGCAATTGCGACGTCTTCCTCCAAAATTCACAATTATGATAGGGTTTAGGTGTTGGTATTGCAACATCTTTCTATAGATGTCGGTATAGCGACGGTTGCGGGCGGGATGGAAAAAATTTGGGAAAATTTCCGACATTTGGTCAAAAGCGTCGGAAGCAAGTGTCGGAATTTCCGCCAAATGTAGTAGTTTAGCGACGCTTTGGGCCATGGTGTCGAAATTGCGACGTCTTCCTCCAAACGTCGCAATTGCGACAGGTTTTATGTGTCGGTATTGCGACAACTTTCTATAGACGTCACTATAGCGACGGTTCCGGGCGGGATGGAAAACATTTGGGAAAATTTCCGACATTTGGTCAAAAGCGTCGGAACCAAGTGTCGGAATTTCCGCCAAATGTACTAGTGTCTTGTGGCTGCTCCACATCCCAAGGTTCAATATTACCTACATGAAAATCCTACTCCCTCTCAAGCTTCAATTTCATGTATTTCTTGCACTTCCTAGCAGTAGGAAGCTCTGTAGAAATCCCATCTACATCAAATCTATAAAGATTCTTCTGCATCTCCAGTTGTGGCTGCTCCACAACCTTCTGAGACTGCTTCTCAGGCTGCATGTTGAGAGTCTCCCTCTCAACCACCAAGTCACTAACCTCTTCTTTTCTCCTCAAAGCTTTTCATGCATCTTGTACCTCAGTGCATGTAGATTCTTGGCTCGTGCACATTGTAATTGTCCCGTTGTCACAAAATTTTCTAACAAAAGAGCTGATTTTAAATCAATGATATCTCCCTCATCCAAGCTCCGATTTGACTAATTGTTTTTTTCAATTTGGGTATTTTTTCACAAGGAATCCAAATATTCTATTTTTTTCTGAAAATATTTCACCAAAAATTTCATATATTCTCTGCAAACTTGCGCCCCCAAAAATTCCTGCTCTCATTCCATGTAGAAAATCTATAACACAACTTCAATACCATGTATAAAATTATAACACAGATTTGATACCATGTAGAAATTATATAAAATATTCATGTATATATCCAAACTCTCCTGATCTAAAAATATTTATCTTCTTTCTAAATACAGAATCCTTCCACTATCATTCTTGCGGAAATTTAATCAACAATTGCAAAACACATGAAGCAATAAAAACACACATAACACAATTGTTTAACGGGAAATCCTGAAGCTAAAAACCAAAAATATCATATATTATGTATCATGGAGATCATGTAACAATCTCATAAAAATCTTAGTACATCAAGCTCTCAGTACAATGCAATCGTCACACACTAACATAGAAGAAATATGCAAATCAATGCACCAATCTCTGCCCTCCTGCTAGCCTACCTCCACTGCGCAATCCAAGCTAATTACAAAGACCAATTCGATGTAATCCCACTCTCCTTGACTGCATTATTATCATTGGAAACTCCAATTTATATATAGATGCAATTCATGCATCACTAGTAGTCACAACGGATATTCTATCTCACCCTTTCACCTATCTCTACACTAGATCTCCACTGGATCTGACATGCACTGTAGTTAACTGTTGTATTTCTCAGTTGATTAATGAGTTTTTATTTGTGAATTATTTAACTAATATATTCACTCCACTCTTACTAGTGTATCATTCAGTTAGATTAGATACAACTAGCTCAACTGAGTCTAACTGAGTTAAACTGAATACAACTCCATGAACTACTCTTCCAACTCTATCATAACTTTACCACATCAGTTCTAACTGAATCCTCCATGCATGAACTCTATTAAACCTTTAGGAATTGCGTAATTCCTTTAGCCCACTGAT